>CAJNIZ010005147.1:33678-101340 GCA_905231905.1 Symbiodinium pilosum | reverse complement strand
TAATTTAGGACAATCCCCATATGGCTTCCAAAACCAGATGCGCCTCCGCCTTCATGGGCTCGAAAAGGTCTGGGTGGAAAAGGACAAGCCGATCCATCGGACTGCGGGCAAAAGCGAGCGTAAAGAAAGGTTACCGCGTCTGAAAGGTAAGCAGCTGCTCTTTCCAACCAACTTCAGCTGTCCGAACGAACACTTTATAAATTAATAGGGTGCATCTATCTGCCACATTCTTATTTTGATTGGGGTGCAACAGAATCGCCCGCATCTTTGGCTCCCAGCCCATAACTCATAACGTGCTGGCCAAGCGACTTAATGTACCGCGGGCGGTTTGTGAGGTGCATGCGATACCACCAAAAGTCGAGCTCCTGTTGCAGACACTCGTGGATGTGATCCGTAAGGGTCCATGCATTTTTTCGGTCTCTTCTGGAATTTCGCGTCACTAGGCAATGCATGTGCTCGCAAATCTTTACTACATGTGGCGCCATCCAATGCGTAACATCTTCTAAATGCTTGTGCCGGCCGTATGGACTTTCTTAATACATGCGGGACACACTATCAATCATGTGGTCCATGCCTCCCACTTGTCCGGTGTATGCTCCTGACGGAGACAGCTGACATGGATACCTTAAGAGTGGGTGTGCCCGAGGCAGCAAGGGCCAAGAATCCAAGTCAAGGAGCGTTAATTAACCCTTTCAACTTCACCTTGCGGCACCTCATCTAGAACATTCACAGATTCAGCTCTTGGAAGCTGTGTACAGTAATATGGCCCTGTGCTACCTAACCTGAAAGCATGCAGCTACACCTGTGCAAAGAGGGCGACGAACGCGAACCTTCTATAGCCAAGATTCTTCCAGGATCTGTCAACTCTGTTTCCCTTGAAGTTCAAGACTATCACCAGGCTTGACACACATTTTCTTGTTACTCCGGCCTCTCCCACCAGCTTCTTCAGATTCCGCTGATGCTGGTTGTCCCGGACACGCTCCTTCAAACACAGCAGCCAGCTTTGTGGAAGCTGGGTGACAGCTGCCGCGGCACGTAGGCCGCAGCGTTTCAAGAAGGGCACAACTTCCGTATGCTGGAGCGATGCAGTTTGGCAGAATTTTTCGCGCTCATGCCAGGCAGGAACTGGCAAGACCAAATGCAAGCTTGAAAGGTTCCGAAAAGCCCAACAAAGCCCTGAAGCCAAGGCACGACGAAGCGCATCCCCAAGTGGTTCCTTGCGTCTGCTGACAGAGCACAAGCGCCGGCTTAGAAGCTTGCCTACTGTGCGACTCACGGAAAGCATGTTCATGAAATCCAAAATATTCCCGGGTTTTCAGCCGCCCTGCAAAATTGTGTACGAATGGTTCCACTCCCTGCTATGGAGCAAGCCATGCTTTCTGCTCGCACATTCGCGCCAGGCAGGCATGCCCAAACATACAGCATATATATATATATGTATATACTTAATTCCTACTTCGAGAGCCCTTGCCAAGAGCTCGTGTAGAATCCTGAACCTCCTTCCAGAATCTGAAAATGGACCCATCGATTGACCGAGTTGCAACAACCATGTGCACTTCCACCATGTTGGTGCGCCACGCTGAAGTTCTAGTGAGCCTGCAGGGTTCAAATATGGTCAAGCGGGATTCCCCTAAAATGCGTCATGCTTCAGGATACATTCATCCCAAAAGTGCCTCTGTCAAACTCTTCCACAAATCTTGTTTGACTTCAAGCACAGTTTCTCACATATCTGCAGCACTACGCCTTCGCGACACTTCGCGACCCGAAGCATTAAGTCACATGGAGGTCTGCCTTTCGCCCCGAGGCGATGCAGTGCCAGCTTCACGAGGCACTCCACGAAAGCCGCACAGCGGAAGGCTGCAGGGTAACACGCACAGCAGCGCAGCACAGCTCAAGGCACTGAAGAGCTGCAAAAAAATGCTACCATTGGGAACTTCTACGGATTGCTGGAGGCGTCAAGAGCTTTCGCTCACTGTCGCTTCAAAAAGCGCGCACCTTTGCGAGTATGCGGCTGGCCGCTACCAGGCGTCAAGCCTGAAGCAGCAAGGGCCAAGTTCTTTAGCCGTTGAGGGAAGGGCGTTGTAACCAAGTTTGAAAAAAGTCATGAGATGTAATTTTTGTGCTCGGTATCGCGATAAAAAACATCCTCCATCATTCTTACTTTGAAAAAAGGGCCTGAAGGCCTGTACTTCAATGGGCAATGAAAGATTCCCCTGTAACCAAAAGCCAACTCTCTTGAAGCCCACACATCTCCAGCGGGCCTAATCCTGGACCTGGAGGCGCTGCGCTGGTTGGTCGGCTGCCCTCAGGCACCCAGGTACTCCTGCGCTGCTGAGATTCCCTGTCATTGTAATCATTCATACAACAACCACCACCGCTACTGATGAGTCTTTCATGTTTCTGTGCCTTGTGCTTGAAACGAGAATATGGCATATCTTAGTGAGGTATCCACAGGCACTGCATTTGGACATTTTGACAACAATTGTCTTCATTAGGTTCAACTGGAGCAAATGGCAATCTTCTGAGCATGCTCGTAGAAACATTATAAACGAAACTTTGTTCCTGGAAAAAACAAACATGCTTCCGACTCCCTGGCCCACCAAATCTGACACTGCAGCCCTGACATCTCTCAGTCAGCCTCTTCACTTGCTGCGCGAGAAGGCTGGAGCGAGCCTTTTCGGCCGCGTGTCAATGAGACAACTGTCCACTAGCCATGAAGCCTTGCATCCCAAATCAAACATGCTGCCAGAGTCGGGATAACAAAGATTTTGCAGGTTCTCAAGCTTTGATATCGATGACGCAAATCAGATGGTGTCATCCGCTGCTTTCAGTGCGGACGCAGTTCCATAGTTGGACCTCCCTTCTGGACTCATTGACTCATTGTGCTCTCTTTTGCGGAGTTCCTGGTGTGGACATCAAGTTCATTCTGCAGCACAGGCAGCTGGCATCAGCTGGCCTTTGTCAGCTGGAGCCTCTGCCTTCGACGGTGCTCCCTAGCGAGAGCAAGTGCTCGGAACGCTGCCTGCCTGGCAGGGCAAGTGCTGGAGAAGGTTTAGCCTTTGTTTTTCAGGGCCTCTTCACAGCCTCAAAACGAGCAGTCGGTGGACTGGGCCCCTCCAATCTGTGGGTCTCATAGACAATGACTCTCGACTTTAGCAGACGCGGTATGCACATGTGATCACATGTGTGAACTGAATCAGATCATCTGCACAGAAGGACCGCATGATGGGCGCTGACTGAATCACTTCGGAGCCTGGACATGGTTCCTGTGGTCTTTGCACCAAGCTGTGCAAGGCCCATGGCCAAGTCCTAGAAATTCTCAGGGAATTGGGTCCCTGCCGAGAACAATCAAGAGCAGATTCTCCAGCTACCACTGCTTCAGTGTCATCAGCACAATTTTGGCTCCTTTTCTGCAGGGATGCATTCCGGACTCAATGCCATGGAGACCGCTTTCCTCAGGTTTGCAGTTGAAGAGTGCTAGCTGCTAGTACAACGGGCCAGGCTTCTTGACCGCATACGTTCACAAGCAAGGGTCAAAAGCAACAGAATTGGAAGGTCAACAACCTCAAAGTGGAAACCTGCGCTCCAGTGTGTTGCTGCGCGAGTTACTACAAGCCATGCAAAATGAAGCCCGATGTGTTCTTTGTCAAGATCTCTGCGTCTCATGTTGCAAGCCCCATGCAGCTTCCTAGCCTCAGGAGGAATGTGCAATGTGCAATCCTGATTAGCGTGGGGTCCTCCAAACAAAAAAAAGGGTCCTCTTCTAGTGGAGGGTGGGGTAGGACATCCTTCGGGGGCCCGAAATTTCGGATATTCAGCTCCCGTCACCAAAACAGTCGCATTCAATCTAGTGGACAACCCCTTTGCAAAATGATCGTCTGGCCTCCTCGAATAAGCGGTCTAACAAGAATTCGATAGTTTTGGACGTGGCCTGAAACCTAGTGACTTGACACAAGTCCTAGGCTTCACATCTTGAAAAGTTCGCTTTTAACTGACGAACCTTTCAAATGATAGGCTTTTGCTCTTTGAAATGCCTAGGGGCCCTGAAAATTTTCGGAGAATTCAGCAACCCCCGCCGCAAGACATTCACATTGTTGATTGAGGACTCAAGGCAGCTGCTGGACTCTGCCTTGCAAGAATGATTGCCTGCCCCCAAACGAATCAGGGCCCCCCAAAAGAATCGGGGGTGGCTCAATAATTTTGGCAAAACTTCGCACAATGCAGGCTCCCCATACTAGTTGGGATCAAACACTAGGTCATAGGCCTGTGTTTCTCTTCCCACGTGGTGCGCCACCGCAGGCACCCACACCATGCTTGAATGTCAATGCCCAGAAACCGTGAGACCCGGCACAAATGAAGTGCAAGTCCAAGCGTCTGTATGAAGGTGCCAGCAGAGACTTCGTCATCAGAGTTTTTAGGCCCGAAGAAAGACTCCAAACGACTGGGGCCACCCCTGCCAATTTGGAAGGCAAACTGAAAAGACATCTTGTCCAGTCATCACAATCCCAAAAGGTCGGCTGCACAGTTCATGGCACTTCATTGGCCTGGACTCGCGCTCCAAAATCCTGTCATCCAGGGCCTGCCGCAGCCGGAAGAGCCATAAAATGATCAGACAGTTAAGGTACTGCAGATCCCCAGGCTGTTTGAACCAGTCCGCGTAAATATCCATACGGTCTTCTCGAACCTAGCCCTTTCCTGAGCAAGTGTATCTGACAGTTGCATAACGAACTTGAGACAACGTCTTCCCTGCTCCTGCCTCTGCTACTAAGTAGTACTTGTAGCAGCAGGAGCGGGAGCAGAGAAGACTTTGTCATGAAATTCGCTGCTACTTAGTGATGCCCCTCTCTGCGGCTTGTGGCGTACAACTCCGGTGAAAGGCCAGCGCATGTCCCACTGGAGTTGGAGGAATCATGCTCCGATGAAGTAGAGACAGGAATAAAAGACAACAGAGAAAATCTTCGCACGCGGCCCCAGGCCTCGAGGAAAGTTCGGGTAGCCCTCTCTGCTGATGTCAGCATCTCAGCAAGGCTTTCTGCAAGGCTTCTCGAGTTCTGCTACAGGAGAAAACCGCTGATCAGTAGACTGTGGAACTCTTAATCCAGTACTGGTAAATGAGATCCACGCCTGTTCGGGCTTGAGCATGAAGCAGTCTGCGATGTTAGCCCTGTCACAAGCACTCTTCGCCTGTTGCACAGATTTGCCAAAAGTTCATCGCTGCATCGCATCATGCTCACTTGTCAGTGCAGTGAAAGCCTGTAGTAGACCCTGCATCCCTGCAAGAGCTACGTGTCTGCACGTCTATCCCTCAGAGTATGTCTAGGGCGTGCGGGCTTGCAAAGCTTTTGCTACAAATGCCTACGGATGGTCATGGATGGCCGCATGCCTTGGTCAGTACCTTGTCCAGTTGGTATACCTGAGCTGGGAAGCTAGTGTCACGGATTGAACTATTACCAGAATCTGCTTGCCACTCTGCTATATGTTATGATATGCGTAGTCTTCTAAAGGCCGCAGACAAACAGCATAGTCAAGTTGCGTGGCAGTTGCAAGCTTGTCACAACTTTAGGTACGAACGCTTGCCCACAACAAGCAGGCGTTCACTCTTTGACACGATAAGCTCGAAAACGGGTGCCAAAATGCCGTGATCTCCACTGGCGAAGTCTTCGGGGCCGAGGGCAACAGCATGGCAAAGCACCGTTCGAGCCTCGGCTGCCCAGGGGGTGCTTCAGCAAATGGGCACCATTTTGTCGGGCTTCAGAATCCAGGACATGATTCCTTTTGGCAGAAATACAGCAGGTAGTATTCTTTTATTCTGCCATATTATGCCCGGCGGTCTCTGAAGAGCTACAGCTGCAGCAACTTGCTGAGAGTACCGTCGCAAGTTCCTGCACCAGACGTTGTGCAGGTTGACATCCAAATCGGCAAGCAGTGTTGCTTGGCTGTCGTAGTCATGTGTTCAACATGCATGATCATGAGAAGGAGAGTTGTTTGTGTTCTCCTCCATCGTGGTGTCAACACAAAAATTGCCAATCAAAACGGGCGAAAGCAAAACCCAAACGGCTGAATCATTTGAATCGGAAAGAAACCAAAACGGATGAATCGGACTTTCCTCAACAAAGCATCGGTCAGCAAGAATGCCTGAATTGGAAAGCAAGCACGGAAAATGAAGCTTCTGATCGAGACCGCAAAGAGGTCTGGTAGTAAACCGCTGGAGACCAACAGAACTGAACCTCGCACAGGAACCTGCCTTGATAGAGCACATGCCTGCATCAGCGCTATGCAAACTTGCCGCGGGAGCCCAAATTCCCGGGTTGCATGATAGCAATACGCTGGCTGTGGGTACATGGAGCTTTTCATACCATGGATGTAATGGTCTGGCTGAGCAGGTGTGCTCTGGGACGACACCTTCGGGCAGAACGGATGCACTGGCAGCATGCATGCTCCCGGGAGTAATCTGGCTGGGCATGCGTGCTGGTAGTGTGCAGCCAATTCACCGGCAATATCTACAGTTGTGCAGTTGAAGGCATCTTTGGATGAATGTCGCAACTTGTATGAAAGCTTTCACAGGATTTGGGGCAAAGTAGGTGAACTAATCAAAAGGTTCCTGTACAAGTAATATTCTAAACTGTATCATTACCAACATCACCCGCCCATCATCCCGGGATACTTACGGCATGCTACGTCATGTTCATCAGCACGAGCCTTGTTCTAGTTGTTACATAGAATGTGACATCGAAACGCTGTTGAACTCAAACGGGGACCTGTATGGTCACTGTTTTCTCCCTGTTCACCGCTGAACAGCTCGTATACGAACCCTCTTGATTGGACTAGACAGGCCCTTGGATTGCCTCCCCGCGCGACCGGCAGCTTACGTTTTCCTTGATGTTAGCTTGGCTGCCCTGCGTGTGCTGCAAGGGCTCACCGGTCAATCTATGCAACCGGCCCCAAGACGACGGGCTGGAGTGGTGCCACGATCGTAATACGAAATGAAACGCATCATGAGGATCAACAGCATAAAGGTAGCCTCCATGTCACCAAGGCATCCAAAACCCTAACCCCATAACCCCAAGCCAGAAATCGCTCAGTTCCAAAGTCAGCCGTGTCATGGTTTGAGACTGCTTGTCCTGAGAATTAGGACGTTCTTGTTCAGAAGCTGTCAGAGTCTGGAATTTTGTCAATGCTTCTGCTGTGGAGGTGCCAACTACGAGGATGATGGTTACAACGACAACACAGCGGCGGCCATTACTGTTCGTTCTACTGCATCGGCTGCCACTTCTGTCATTATCATCATCATGATCACGTACCATCATTTCAGCTTGAGGTGTGTCTACTTTCTGCCCAGCAGCTGCTCCGAAGTCAACAACCGCTGCCCGGGTGGCGAGGCAATCCTTGTTTCGAAGCAATGTTTCTTCAGTGGCCGCAGAATAAATTTTGAAAAATGTCTGGCTCATTTTGATGCTTCATCTTCCCCCTGGTCTGCTGGCCGGGACTTGTCAACGACTCGTATCTCGTCATGGGCTTAGTTCCTGCTGCCAGGCTTCTCCAGCAACTCGCTTGCACCTGAGGTTGCTGCTGACCCCACACTGTGACACAGCTTCGGTGCCAGGACTTTTCAACAACATAGAAGCTGAGCTACTTGCAAAGCGTTGCTGGACAAAACTAGATTTCCAACTGCAGTAAGGCTGCTTAAAGTAAGGGAAGGCGGCAGCTGCCTGGGAATCAGCGGATAAGTTTGCGCGCGCATGCTGCCCTTGTTCGGCGCCATCCAAGCCATAGCATGGGGACCCTGATTCTGCCACCTACCTGAGCGACCCTCACGGATGTCAAGAATGCAACAAATTAGCTACAGTAGCTTTTTGTCTCAGCGTTCGCGGCATCTTAGTTTATACATTTTACATATAAGCATGCTTCCCATACCACTGCTCTACAGGCTCTTTCAAGTCTCAACTCCGACACTGGTCACACTGTTTCTGTTTCACTTCAACTGGACGCATCGTGGAGGGTTCGACATCAGCAAGTGCAGCCTAGTGTTGCCTTCCAGGTCTTGGCAAATGCTCCCAATTCCTCGGTTTCGCCAAGGGACGTCACCCCGCCGGGCCTTGCATTGCCCGAAGAGTTTTTTCGGCCCTCCTGCAGACTTCAAAGGATGGTAAGGGGCAACTCCAAGGTTTCTGTGCGTAGCCTACTCACGCGGGAGTGCCGGAGTGCTCAAACCCTAAAGCGTAATCCTGCATTGCCAACCGCAGCCTAGACCCATCAATTGATTGCTTGCCTAGGGTTGGTTGATTCCTGGCTGACTGGCTAGTCAAGCGCATCCGAACTAGGAAGTTGAAGCCCCGAGTAGCACTACTTCTTGCCGCCCCAAATTCTTTACTACAACTGTCTGCCATGCACGCACATATGTGCATTCATGCTGCCATATATGTATATATATATATTCATATGGATATGCACATATATATATACATCCACATATCATTGTGCATACAAAGTAATGTTTTCATGTCTCTCACGAGCATGAAGCTTACATAGCCTTGAAAGGTGCAGGCTCTTTGCGCTTCTTTGGTGCTTCATTTCGGGGCTCGGCCTGGCTGCCCTGGCGACAGGACGGACATTTGGGCAAACTGAATTCTTGCTCTCTTGGTGAGCCATGAGGGATGTTCCTGTCCTAAGCCTGTCCATGCTCTGCCTGCCCTGCAGGCAACAAGAACATTTCGGGGGCTGAAAGAGTGCCGCCACATGCCTGGGGCGTAGATGGCGACGGAGATGGATCTTCTTTCTCTGTGACCTGTAGCGACATATTGAGAATTAGGCTACATATGGCTGAAGATACATTCGGACCCCTTGTTGACCTTCACGAACCAGTTTGACGCCAAAGATTCATGCGCCCGCGTCTCCCATGCCGTGGCCTTGAAGCTCCGCATTCGACGAGTCTGCCGCATTGGTGAGGGCGGCAGCCGCACATCCTGCAAAGTCACAAGTACTGTCGTATGGGGATCAAGCTGCGTATGAAACGAGTTGCAGGATGATCAGTAATGTTTGTTAGAATTAGGACGTTAGCTTCTACGAGTAGCCTGGAGAATTTTGTTTGTGTGCCGTAAGGGATCATAGATGAGCTTCTGAGCTGATTGGGAAGATGTCCTGACGGAGTTTTCCCCTTTCTGCTTCCTAAACTTGAGTACAGGCAGGTCTTGGCGGACCAATTCTGGGTTTGAGCCCGAGAAGCTTCCTGTCATTGCCAGGGTCCTCTAACTCCTCAAGGCAGAAGGGCATCCGCTGGACGACGAGCTCTGCCAAGCGCATGAAACGGCTGGCCAGCCTCTAGGAGTGAAACTGGTAAGGTGTCTGGTGTTCTGTGGCCCATCTCTTTGGTTCATCTTGATCAAAGTCTTGCGCATATTTGTCCTGTGCCCCTGGCCAGTCTTCCAGGGCAGCGAAGAAGAAGGCAACTTGCCGCCTTAAGCTTTGATGGCAGAAGCGATGAGGTGACGTCACCATGTTTTCAGCGCCGCCATGCCTTCTCTTACGATTGCCAGGCCTACAAGTCTACAGATGCATGCTGCGAGAATCAAACCAATAAATTTGGTCAGGTGTTGACCACAGAAGCTTGGAGGTCGGGGCATGCGTTGAGCTGGCCGTTTGAACGTGCAAATCCGCAAGCCACTGGCGGCAAAGCTGCTCGAGATCCGACATCTCGTGCAGCGGCTTGTCCAAGAAGCCCAGCTCCACCTGCATGGACTTTCTTGTGTTGGGTGCCAACAGAGGTGACAACACTGGCATGGATTCTGAAACATCCCATTTCTCGCTATGATTGGCAGCGTCCGTCTTTTGCAAGTGTGCTTGTCAGATCCTGCATGCCCAGAGGATCTTCCTCCGAGACTGTTCAACGAACAGCAAGGGAAGATGGCAAAGCACTGGCAAAGCCTGTGGAAGAAGTGCAGCAGCTGCGGCGGATGCCTGGGCAACAAAGAGAGCTCCTCTCAACAAGATGCAACAAGCCCTGTGAAGTACAATTTCAACAGTTCTCTCCCAGGCAAGCTGCCTCCTTTGTCACTCTCCTCCGCGGAATCTGGCAGCAAGTTGGCTGTCATGTAAACTGACACATACCGGATCTTGGCTCATGTGGTATCGAGGAGTGCAAGTGCATTTGCAATGGGGCCAGCAGCTTGTTTGGGACCCACCACATGCACCTGCAGCTCGGGCACCACAAGCTCCTCCGCAACACAAATCGCGCCCAGATGTCTGCATGACTGTGCTCACTGTGTCCACCTCGCAGCAGAAGCCGGGACCCAACTCAAAGAAGCCAAGCAGAGTCTTCACTTCTACTAGAATCTAATGGAATCACCTGTCTAGCTAGAGCAACTTCATGTCTCCTGCGCGGTTTCTGCTGAGTCATAGATCTGCCGAAGCTCGTCGTATGACCTGGCCAGATTTGCTTGCAGCCCTGCAAATGCAACCGAACCTTTGCAAAGCACGTCGGGCCGGCGCATGGCTTGGGAAGAGATCGAATTCCACGCAGAATGAGAAAAAGGCGTGGAAGGACATCATGTCCTCAGTGGCATCATCGTCATTGAAGAATCAGTTTCAACGGGCAGGGCGCAACAATGCTGATAATGTTTGTTTGTCCTCCCCAATCTTGCTGACTGGTAATGTGCACTGGGCAGCCAAACACCATCCGAAGTCCGTAAGAGCTCAGAGCATCCCAAGCTGGAGCCTCTACGTAAACTCTAAACCCATGGCTGGTGCCTACTCAGCCTTTTCGAACACCAGAAGCCTAGGAAGATCGCTGAGCTCGGGTCCGGAGGTCCTTCCTGGCATGGGATCGAGAGATTCCTTCAGCAAGAGTCTCGTGCAACCCCTGGGCTCGGCAGAGTGCAAACTTTCAGGGTGTCTCAAACGCAGGATCAACAGATCTACAACTAACAGAGGGTCCACAGACCGTAGCATCAAGAGCGAACGTTCTATTTGCGCTGAGGACTGTCGGATGGTCTCCTAAACGAGAACATCCCACTCATACGAGCCGGCAGCACCCGCAGCTTCAAGTATTTTGGAGGCGGCAGTTTCTCTTCCCAGGACCGGTGCGCCTGTACGGCCTCGCCACGCCGTAGCGCGCTTGAACAAGGCCGCGTGTTTGAGGGTCAGTCTAGTGCGCACAACACCCATCAGCCGAGCCCCCAGCAGCATTGGCCACATTTCGCCTCGGCTTGCATCACACGGACACAGCACTAGGCGTATGCAAGGCTTCGGAGACGAATGCATTGTATTACGTCGAATACTTTGCCAGCTTTATCTGTCACTTTCAGTAGCGCTGCTCCACACCTAAGATCAGACCAGCCGCATTGGTAGGACAAGGTTGCGCCGGAGGTGTACCACAGGTTGACCGCCTGCAAGGAATCAAGGCCGCTTCACGCTGATTGCCTTTATCAAGAAGGACAATCTACACTTCTGATGTGACACTTCTTCCGATGCATTGAAGTAAGCTCATCTTCATAGAGGAGAAAGGTGCCGCGCAAGCATTCGCACTCTGTTCTGGCTATGCTCATAATGACATTATGATTTGGGTGACTGTGTCGCAGACCGGCAAACATGTCCGTAGAAAACAAAAAAGCGTGGGTTCCACCTACATTGCTACATCCTTCAAGGTACGAAAACGCGCATGGAAACAAAATGAAACGAACCTGTAGCCAAACTCGGAAACTGACAAAGTCACTATCATGAGCTCAAGGATCTATCCTGCCACTGCGAGCCTGTGGTAGGTTCCGCCGGCAGCGGAGCGTCTGAACCCTTGGAGGCAAGCGAACGGTTGAGCACTGCAGCGATGACAACACGAACGCTGTGAAGGCAAACTGCCAAGAGGCGAAGCTGCCCGCTTCTCACCCAACTTTTCAGCATCGTAGCTATGCAGATACATGCAGCTAGAGGGGGCTACTTGTATGATGCTAACTGAGCTTAGGAATTCTGCGGCCCCAAGCGGACTGGCGGGCGTAATTTAATTGGCACAGTGGCGGGAACAATGGTCGTGCATCTATGCTGAAGCTGCCAAGTTGCCCAGTGAAAATGATAGGCACGACGTCTAGCAAACATCGCAGTTGTGGGAATAGACTTATGCGGTAGCTGCTGTTCAACCTGACCAACACCTCAGTGCCCAAGTCTCAAAGGCCGAAGCTGATCCGCAACCCTTCAGACCAAAATGGCTTCGTAGCCGAGAAGAGGGGTCGACTGTCTTTGATCAATTCGTCAGAGGGAGGTCCTTGCAATCCACCTGGGCATCCGGGCGCACTCAGAAGACGAGGAGGCCGAGCCGGACGGATCAGATGGCTGATAGTCTGCCTTGGCAAAAGGCTGCTTAGAGGCTCTCACACAGATTAACGAGTTCGCTGTATAGCCCATTTAGCACGCTTGTCTTGTCCGCCTGAACTTCATCCTGGGAACGAACCGAACGAATCTCAGAATGGCATCCCTGAGCACGCCACCATGTGCTCATCAGCATACTCGTCGAATATGCGCGAAAACAGCGGCCTCGGTAGCGATCTTGCTGCAAAGACAAACATCATTCCATCTTCAAAATTATCAGCATGAGGGAGCATTGGTAGCTTGAAGTCAGTATTCAAGGCCTTGAAGCCCAACCAGCTTCTCAAACAACAAAATTGAGAGGCATCTCTGTGACATGCTTTGAGCATCCCGCAAGAAGCGGCTTGCAAAGTGCAGCACCTGCAGACCAATGACTTCTTCTGACCAGTTGCCAGGGACCCGGAATGGCTTGTGTTGCAAAGGAAGGTATCTTTGAAAACAAAAAATCATGACATTTGCCCAGGCTGAAAACAGCGCTCTTCGGGCACCCCCAACCTCAGGCTCCAGGAGCTGGCTCGACAGCAGCTCGCCGAGTACGACACGTGCAGTGTTTTCATACCTCAGCAGGGCATTATCGTGTCCCGAAATCTGGAACCCCAGTCAATCCAGCGTCAACATGCGAGATCAGTTCATCCGAACAAAAACAACTCTGGAGGCCAGGGCTATGGCAAAGCCCGGAGCTGAGATGAGCCTAGCTCATTTTACATGCCAAGCCATCAGCAAATCTTCTGCGTCTTCGCTGCTCTTTGAACATCTCACGCACAGGCCAAACCCTCTGCACCAGTGATTCCTCACGGTGTAGACTACCTGTCTACCTTGCAGATCATCAGAATTTACAAACGTGTCAGAGAGACTTTGCTGATTGACCTCTTCCTCCCACTGGCGTATTCCTTCTTTCCACTGCTGTAGACCCCTGCCAGAACGAGTCTGAGTCTATGCAAAGTCAATGCCTTCAGTCACAAATGGATCGAGTGATTTATCTCTTCCACCCAAGAAACACAGTTTGCAGAGTGAAGCTGCCTGACAGAAGCATGACAGGCAGCAAGTCATGGCAGAGTGAGAGAGCCCTCGACTTGCAAGGACTTTGGACTCTACCAGCCATAAAATAAAATGTGCCTCTCCGAGATAACGTAGCGAGGGGGCAGTGGTGGCCACATGCCCTGTGGTGGAAGCCGTAGCGTCGCCTCAGGTGCCTTCGCAGAGATTCTTGTAATGGAAGTGGCAACAACTTTCAAACAACTAGAGGGCAAGAGCCATGTGGTTCAGGAAATGGAAAACTATGGAATCAAACTCAACCTCCATGGACACAGCGCATGCCACGCCACAATGAGTCAAAGCACGTCTCACATGCTCAATGGATCCGCGACCCACATCTAGGCAGAACATGCGCGAATATGTGTGGCTGTAGGACTTTCCATACTTCTTGAATGGCCGTACGAAACAAGAGGTGTCCTTCATGACCGGTGTCGTCTCTTCTGGGAGCTCGATGTTCACCTCGAGCTGTCATTCCACCAGGTTGTTTTCAAAGAAACTATTGGGAGATATTGGGAGAGTAGCACTTGGGTTGTCTAAGTCTTCAGGCTGCCCAAACCACCTGAGCTTTTTAGTATTGATTGCTTTGAGAATGCGGACCCCTGCCCCCGCAGAATACAACCAAATTCCGGATTCTACATCATCTGCCTGAAGATCACGTCCCGTCGCCTCCAGCTTCTTCTCTGATTGCCGGGATCGCTCTGCCTCATCTGGCACTTATCATGTATAGCCACTACAGGAACCTGGACCTCATGTCCGACTTTAGATGCCATGCTGCAACCATTTGCACCCAACACAGCAGCAGCACTTCTGTAATAGACCTGACCTCTGATTCCCGGACCCGTCTGCTCTTCGGCTTTTCTGGCGGCTCCTTTTCCTTTTCCCTGTCCTAGCGCGTTGCGGAGAGGGTCAGTATTGGCTTTGTCTAAAATGAATCTACTGAAATCTGCTGCAGGTGCGTTGCAGTGCTATGCAAGAAATTTCAACACAAGGAAGGTGTTGTGGTCAGGAAGCATCTGGAAGCTAGTGGTACAGGCTGACCCAAGCTGTGGCCTTGTACCCATTTATTGCGCTTGCATGGCTCTTTTTGCGCGACTGCTTACCATCAAATGTCTCGAGCATGGCAAAAAAACACAGCACTATGCCAATAAAGCAGAACACAGCAGCCCGCAGGGTGTCCTTCTCCCTATCTTTATCCTTTTCGTCCTCTTCCTCCACCTGAAAGCCCAGTTGCACAGCAATTGCGAAACAATAGGTACTGGGTTTTATTGAGTTATGACAAGCAATTCCGGAAGTACTTCTTCAGGAAACATCATGTTTAGAAAGATGACCTGTGAAATCGCCCAGCAAGCCATGTTCACATACATAATCCTGCTTCAGGAACACAGCAGCGCCTGTTGCGTTTGGTGACGGCTACTTATCATGTGAGAATCGGATGTGAAGACCGGCATGTTCTAGACACAAATTGACGAGTGGCGACGAGGAGAACTTTGGGAAGACCCTTCGCTGGCAGCATGCTGCTTTTAAAGCGTAGCACCGACAATGAGTAGGCGACCAAGGAGCATTCAGAAAACACATGCCAAAGAACAACATGTGGCTTTTGACTTTCTTCCCATAGGGAAAGCACTGAGCTGCCCCCAGGCACGAGGAACAACACAAAACATGCGACGTGGCTTTTGTTTTTCCGATGAACTCAGTGGTCTTCCTGCGTCTGGGTAGGTGGCGGACCGTGAACAAGCAAACCCCACAAGCAATCGAACACATATGAGCGCACCCAGTACATACACATTCGTCCAAATTCGTTGCTTTCTTGTTTGCTCACTTCTGGCCTTTTGGGAGTCTGACTGCACAGAACACGGATGGCTTGCACAAAGAGTGACAAGTTCACCCAGAGAGCTGCTTCTGAAACATCTTTGGTTAGATTCAATTTCCAAAACACAGGCACTTTCCCAACGAGCTCTAACAACCGGAAACATGTTGGCGAGATGGCTGTCCTGCTTAAGCTGTTCTTTGTAGACCCACGACGTTCTGGATCTTTCATATATGCTGGGATACGGGAGAGCAGCAGCTACTTTTGCATGCCTTCGGCAGGGTGGCGGGGTCAATCCACCTGAGGCGGCAGGGCACAGCGAGGGCTGTGCAGGGAGGGCAAAGAATGGAAAATGTAACGTCTTGGAAGCTACGAGCACGGAGTTGCCTGCCGTACAGTTATGCATCGTGTTGCATTGCTACTGACGGTAAGGATCCTCATGCACAAATCCTGTAGTTCATGATGAGCAATGACGAGTTAGCTTGGGGAGAGTATATCGCGTCTCATCTCCCATGCTCGTTAAACATTCACAGCTCCGCGTTTGGCCGCTTGGCCTGGCTAAGCGGCCTCAATCTGCCAAGGCACAGTAGGCTTTCGACGAAGGGTAGCCGGGAGATGGACTCGTCCAGGGCCCTCCGCCGGGCCTGTATCAAGCACTGACACCGTAGTAAGTTGGAGCCCACATCACCGTCTTGTTCGCTAGGATTGGGACGGTATCTTTGAGCCTGTGCAGTTGTCTAGGCAAGCGGTTAGACCAGCGAGTCGGGAAGCCGTGCCCCGGATACGGAAATTTGCATGTTGAGCTATTCTGGCATTCCATTTCAAAGGATGGTACTCCTGTCCAGAGGGGTCAGCTCAATTCGTGCATGATTCTCCCTAAAATTCCGTGGGAAATGGCATTACCATGTCCCAATTGATATCACCACTTTTCTGGCCTCGCAGTGCGCTGTGGCAGTGCGGAGGTGATGATCTAAGAAACGCCGCACCTGCACCAAATCATACCAAATCAATGCCCTGGAAGCAAGAGCGGGGAACAAATCCTTGCTCCAGGATCCCGCATCGAAAGCATTCTAAGCTTCATCGGATTGTGTCCCGATTACGGCGAACACATCCCCCCTTCTAGTGTTGCATGGCAGACGTATTCTGACTGAACCGAATGCGCAGGCATTCAATCTCGCCAGTTCTCTCTTCATCGCGCAATAACCTGTGTGAGGAGAAGGCCCCTGCTTTAACATGCTCTGTTTGGCCTGCGGCGGAAGCTGCCGAACAACTTTGTCGCTGAACGCAGAAGCCATCCTGAGCATGTTTGAATGCATGCAGACTCTTCATCTGGAATCTTGACCTCACAGATATGGCGCCGCAATCCCGACTCCTACGTTACTTTTTGAAGTCTCCGCACATGCGCTAACATCCCACCACCCGTTTTCAGGATCTGCTCATGAAGTCTCCGCGCATGCGCTAACATCCCACCACCCGCTTTCAGGATCTGCTCATCCGCTGTCCTCATCTGCCAGTTGCAAGCTTCTCACTTCATCGTCTCTCCCTCGTGCCCACCGTGGCACAAACCTCTACGACGTTGATTGTTAAGGCTCGACATGGCTTGACACACCGCAGGGTGGCAGTCGGTGCAGATTGGCACTGAGCGGCCACTTCTTCAAATTCCCGTTGCACTAAAACCCCTACTATCCCGTGCTTAATTAGCGATTAAAAAAACCTCTGTAAATCCGTCCCGCTTATGAAACCAGGCGGCAGCGAAGCTTCACAGCCCGGCGGCAGCACTATGCCTGGCAAAGCAGGCCCAACATTGACGACGTTCCCTTTGTGTCTTTAGGAAAAGAGTTGTTATGGCGGTCAAGGGAGACCTTGTTCTTCAAAGATGCGCAGCTACCTTCCTCAAGAACACAAGCAATAGGCAGAAGTCGGAACCAGGCATGAGGGAGCGAGTCAATATTCAGGAAGTTCGAACATGTAGAGGTGCCAACTCGCAGACAATAAGGCGCCCAGAGAGGGATCCACCGATGACTTCACGTCGCAGCATTGCTCTCCAGCTTGCCCAGTTGACAGGGTGCAGGCACCACGCGAGACGGTCTCACGAATGATTTTCATTTCCAAAGGCGCCCAGAGCTGTCAAACCCTACCTCTGAAATCGTCACGTTCGATTCATGCGTAAGTAAAGGTTGAATGAGGGTGATAGAACACTCATCGAATGGGCAAACTGAAGCGGCTGGCCTGAGAGTACACGAAGAAGAAGGTTCCGAGGCATTCCGAAGAAAGCCTGGCACCAGGAATGTAGGTCACAAGCGCCGGGCTGCAGAACAGCAATGCCGCTCTTGGGACTTCTATGTTTGGGAAGCGAATGTGGCTGACATGAGTTGACCTGAAGGTCTGCTGTAGACCGATCTTTCATGCAAATCATGCCTAGCATGTCTGATAGAAGCGTTGTCTGCCAGCCTCGTACCGAGTTGCATGCGCGTCAAATGCAGCGACACCTCAGATCAATCAATGGCATGACAGGTAATCCTGAAATCCTTTGGGGCTCTGCAGCTACTGGCTCCTTATTGCTGCACAGGAAAGTCAGCTGCAAGCCTCGATTCAGGGAAAGCTGGGAGGCCCAGGACATCAAATGTGGCCACATTGAAAATGCTGATTCTATCGAAAGCCCTTTTAGGCTTGCTCTGGAAAACTCTTCTGGGACAGTTGGTCCTGTCACGCTGTTCCCTTCCATCAACGGATCGACAACATGTGCTGCAAGCCATGGTGCTCTTTGCAATTCCTTGTTGCTAGGGCCTTGGCAATCTTGATAACGGTGGGGAGAGTCGCGGCTCCCACAAAGTTTCGAGGCCAAGAGGAACCTCTTATCTCAAAGGCAGGGGAAGCCTTGGAAGTTGAAGTTTCTGGAGTGCACTCTACAAAGTATAGGCTCAAACCAGCTCTGTTGCATACACTGCGCGGCAGGAAAGAAGTCTACAAACGAAAGGTGACCGTGCATGCTGGAGGCGATAATTCATGTTTGAGGGCCAAGCATAGGGATCAGCTTTGAGGATGCTGGAAGCTTGATGTCCCTTGAAAATACTTTGGAAAGCCCTTGGCCTGCAGAAAATGGGTCGCAACACCAGCGGCCCCTCACGGTCGCGCAGATATCCTGCGGTTCCTGGCGCGACGGCTAAACGCTCCGTATCAGGCTGAACAATCGGAATGTTGGTTGGGATTTCATCCCGTGCGAACTGAAACTCAAACTCAGCCCGAGCCCAAGCTATGCTGGCCTCCCACGTCTGTGCTGGGCGTGATCGGGCGCCTGTGGCAGGTTTTCCCTTTGCTCACATGACACGGCAGCTACATACGCACACGAATGCTAATTGAGAAGCTGACTGCAACACCATTAACGCACTGACTGGTACCTACAGAACCTAACAACTGCCGCATTGCGCCCAATGCAGAAGTACACATAGGCCCAGACCCCGTGGGACTCCCAGCGCCCAGCGAGGCCAGCATGGATGCCAGGAACATGTCCGGGCTGTGCGCCATCTGCCAGGTGCGGGGACTTTCGGACTAATCTCGGTTGTTCCAAAGTAATGCTTGGGCCCGTAGCCCACCGCCCTTGTTGCCTCTTTACTTTCTATCTTGCCAAGTTCCCATGCATGTTCATGCGCACGAGAACTAAGGCTGCGGCAGAAGCACCTGGTGGAAGGACAAGATGGACGTAAGCGTCCACGCATTTCTGAGTTGCAGCAGGAACAAAGGTCACAGCCAAATCTGAGGATGCTGATGTAGTGTTAGGTTTGGAGAGGGTGTGCACTCCATGGGCAGGTCTGCAGGCTGCTTACTGCTGCTCTACATTGGGAATTTCCTCTCTGCCGGCGGCTAGATCATTCACTTAGATGCTGAGTCAGAGTTGCGTGGCCTTTAGTCGGCAAGGGCTGAAGGGAAGTTGAGCCCGCAGTTTGATCAGGGCAGTCGAGATGCGAAGAGCTGCGCTAGCTCTCTGGGTTCGTAGAGCGTGTTGATGTCGGGGAGGTCTTCTACCTATTCACGGCAGGGATCGGATTAATGGGGGCTAGTTGTTTGGTCTCGAGCAGGCTGAGAACTTGATTCAGGATTTGCAGGCATGGCCACAATTCGATCTGCAGGCCGATGCCTTCCTCTTGATGCTCAACACCTGTGGGATGTGCTTCCGGGGCATTGCCGGCTTCCACACTTCACCTGGGCGCTCAATCTCAGTATCATGGCCTGTGACGGCTCAAGCCCACATATCCCACATACCTTCACCTGGCACGAGCTGCAGAGATCAAAAGAACGTGTTGGCAAAGACTTAGGCGCCACACTTTCTTTTGAGCTCCGTCTGCGGCTTCCCCCGCCTGCGCCGCCCTGTGGCAAGCACAAGGACTTAGTTGAACTTGCACTAGCTGCACTGGCTCCTACATGTCTGAATCACAATTCGACAGCCCAGTGTTGACAGCTTCAATCTGAGCCAAAATTGGCCTCGTCGTCAGACTCGAGCACTTCGCTTCCTGCATGCGAAGGTCATGAATTACTGCGCTGCAGTCTGCTCCGCGAGGTGAGCGCTTGGAAACGATTTGACAGACCTTGATCCCATGTCAACCGCATAGCAGATTGGCATAATCGGATAAACAGTCCAGTGAAGCGAGACTGAGGATTTGAACTTCGTGTAAATGACTTGTGGATGGGCTGACGAAAGATCCAAGGGGCTTAGGCGACGGCAGGTTGCTTCATTTGAATGTTGTGTGGGCTGAAGGCCTGAAGGCCAAATCCACACCCACTCCAGCATGCTAGCACATCTAGCCCACCTCCCCGCGCACGCAACTGTTCTCCATCAACACTGCCTTAAACCCCGCCGACATAGCTCAGCATGCTCAGATGTGCCTTCTTCTGAGGAGGTCGCAGTGGAGCCCTGGCAGTGATTATAGTGATTGATGGTGTTTTGCAGTGTAACATGAAACTTCAACTTTCAGCTGATTTACAGCACCCTCACACGGCAGGGCTGTCATGTTTGGACAAGACTGCTTTGATGGAAGCTTCATAGCATCCTGCCTCATCAGCGGAATCCTGCTGGCTGGTACCTCCAATTTTCACTTGAGGTGGAGTGGCCTTGAATTTGCAGGTTTTGGGCCTGGGAGAATAGCGACTTGCTTATTGAACCCCCATCATTCCAAATCTCGCGAACTTGTGAGAACTGTGAATGGCAAAGTAGTTCATCGTAGGCCCAAACTTGTCAACCAAACATCCGACATCATCCGACCCAACATCTCCCACAGTCTGAGCACTGCTGTACACGGGCTCAATTGCTTGCATGGTATTCACTAGGCTGACCCACGGGTGTCCAGAGTGGCAGAGTGATTTCCCCATGTCAGTATCAATATGTTAGCCTTCAGAAAACCCCAGACATCAAGCTTGAAATGTGCTCTTCCAAAAACCTATGGAAATCAAACTCGCTCAACAGCCAGCAAAAGCAACGTGTCTCATGAGCTTGAGGTTACCCTGTGTACGGGCGAAGGCTCATGATAAAGTCACTGGCATGGAAAACGCGAGAAGCTCTGCTACTCTAAGATGCTGGCCTTCCTCCCCTGCATGGGCACCTGGAAGCGTTTCGCCAATCAATGGATTCTAAGCTTCTAAACATTTCGCGAACGCGGAGACTTTGTCAAATGGCTTGTGCACACATATCTTAGAGCAGGGCCGATGATCTCGTTCACAGGGCCCGCAGCATTGTTGGGCATTATGTGCATTGACCTGCTTCAGTCCGCGCGTCGCTCGCAAATGTCTGATAAACACCCTGGTCTGAATCGATATGACTGTTTCTACTGCGCTTCTCTCTGATATGGGCTGCCACCAAAACCTCACCTGACAAGCTGGATAAGGCCTGGAAGGCGGCCGCGCAACATGCTGCAAGGCTCCCGGCGGCAAGTGGACAGGATCCTACATGTCAAAATTGTCAAGAAAGGTAAGTGTCTCGATGCAATCTTTGTGATTTGGGGATCTGCATGATAGCTGGTCTGGTAAGCGTTTGCAAGCGCTTCTCTTCACAGGGTCCTCCTGAATCCCCTGGCCAAAGAAGAGCGCCGCTGCATGTGAGCGCGCCGGAGATGCGTTCTGAGGGATTGACACTCGGCATGAAATTCCGTGCGTTCCAGGCCGGGAGGTCAGTTGTGATGTGAATTTTTGTCTGTCTGGGCACTTCCCAAGCGATGCATGCCAAGCACATGAACGCATACTCAAGATTCTGAGCTGCTATCGAGAAACCTAGATCATTTCAGGGTACACAAGCAGGGCTTATCAAAGTAATCTGCATCCCTCTTGTGGCCCTGGCATGGCGGCCGCCCCCGCGGCTTCGGAGATCACAGGCAGCCGCGCGCTGCCTCCGAGCAAGCAAGCTACCACCCCGGACAGTCTCTTTGCCTTTAGAATTACATGGTGCGCTTGCGATCACCTGACGTCCTGCACTTCCTAGAGAGACTGCTAGCATCCCAAGAAGCGGAAAGCAGACTTTTCTCAATTTTCCACAATGCGGGAAAACGCAAATCGAGCCCACTCGCGTTGCGCATAAATTGCAGCCCTGTAACACGAGCTTCCGGAGCATGGCAATAAGCGTTGGTATTGTTTTGGACTTGGGAAGCCGAAGCTTACTACATACATCACCGACTGTCCTGGCACCTGAATTCCAGCAGCTCTAATCCTGCCTTTGCCGATCTCTCTCCAGAACTTCCTCGCTCTGGAAACGATTGGAGGAAGAGACCACCTGTCAGGTTCTGATGACCAGGCAGTCCACAGCATGATAATATTGTCGTGATATGAAGCGTATCAAGCTCTGCCAAGCTCGGTTGTCTTTGTGCTGCGGCAACTGCACGTCTGCAGTCTTGTCTGCCTATGCTCAGCCTCAAAAGGCTCTGATTGTAGCACTGGAGCTGAATATGGCCCATCTCTCCGACATGCTTGCCATTACCAATGGTCAGCGTCGAGTGGACGCAGCGACTGGGATTATGTACCATGAGGGGTCTGCAGTACATGCGATGAGCTTAGGATTCATGGCTCCCGTGCCCATCCAGCTCAGCATGGACGTCATGCACGCGAGGCCAGTCACGCTTTATCCGCCTGCCAAGAGCTTCAATTATGGGTACACTGTTTGAGGCCTTGCTTTCGATTGCGTTTGGCTTCTACTAATTGTCGAAGTCTTGAATCAAGGTCACGCAATAACGCAAGATTGGATTGCTAGCCACAGCAGGGTCCTCCTCCTTTGCTTGGCTCAGCCGCGACCGGCGCTGCTCCTTGTGCTTTGCCTGCGCATAGCAAACAGATCACAGTGTGTGCAAACACGTGCAAACTGTCGGTGGGCGTTGGCCAGGTGAGGCACTGTGCTTGAATGATATTTGCAGAGCTTCCTAGCACCGTTTGGCCGTGTCTAGCCAGATCCCGTCTCCATACTCCACTTCAAACACCAAGTTAAGAAAAACTCGTGGGCCAGTCAAATCCCACAGCCCTTTCAGGCTTTTAAGTTGGAATTCTGACAGGTCATAGACGGGTGCACTCTTCAAGCCTAAAAAGTCAAGAGGACAGCCCGCCTTCTGCGCCGCGTCTACTTCCCCGTCGAAGTAGGCGCCCAGCTTTGGGTTTGCCTTCATGATCTTCTCCTCCCATGGTGCTGGGCATGATTTCCATGGTATGACCCGCTGGCTTGGCCTGGTACTCGGAAGGTCACCAATTTCCGGTGCAGAATGAGTCGAGCATTGTTCAAAGTTTGACAGTGCTTGAAACATCTTGTGCCACTGCTCCTTGCCCAGCACGAAGGGGCTGAGCGGTGGAGAGTCCTGCAACGCAACAAGACGCATGTTAACGAAATGGGCTTGCAGCGTATCTGGCTTGGAACTTGCCAAGATTAGATACTGCCTGCATCACTGAAATCTGGTATCAAACACCGCCACGTACGTTTGCAGCCAAGCAAAACTGCATGCCTCTTGAACAGGAGGCGCCTCCAGGATATACTTGGAGCGCAGGCACTGGATCGGGTTTGTGGACAAATGAGTCGCCGCTTCCTTCGCAAATCGCTTGAAGTTGACAACTGAAGCTGCGTAGGCTGAACCAAGCGGAGAGTATATATCGAACTCGATATGACATGGACAGTATTCTCAACACAAAAAGGCCTTCTTTGCAGGGGTCCTTATGATCACATTTCAAATCTTTTTACAGACATGAGAGAGAGTCGGTCTCAACGAGACATGCAGCAAGCTGGGATTGTAGCTTCCTGGACCACAACGGCAACGCATGTTAGCCTCCAATGATCCCTCGAGATGTACGTGCAATCTCTGTTGTCAGGCCTGGGACTTTATCAAGTGAGCTGAATGGGCTATGCGCAGGTAGGATACTTGTTCTGAGCTAGACGGAAACCATGCTGGTGTCCTCCTCCGCGACTTTGGAGAACGGAACCTCGTTTGCCGCCTCCAAGTTTTGGATTGGGATTTGGCGTTCCTTGCAATCTTCTCCAAAGTCACCTTATACATCGGAATGCGTCAGCAATGTCAATAGAATTCCTTGTTGCGGCTTGTAGTTTTCCTGTGCACTGAAACCTCATATTCCACCCTGAGGGACGCAACAAAAAACCTAGCAACGTTCTTCACGCCGGTCACAACCCCTCGAGTGGACAGAGCCAAAGCGAACTTTCCCACCTTCCCAGAAGGACTATGGGCTTGTTCCTGCCTTGTTTGGATCTGAGCGCATCCTCAGATCTGAAGCAAAGGAAAATCACATTGCTTTTTTGCATCTTGCACAAGGCCTTCGAACACCATACGTGCAGGATGATGCCGTTGCAAGGGCATGCTTGGTTTACTCGGCGAGCAGCGGATGGACGACAAAGCTCAACCTTGAGTTGCTCGGGTCGGAACACAGCAAGACACAGTCAGAATTTCATTGAAATCATGAACCCCAACCCTTTCTGCTGCTGTGTCGCTGTAGGGGCTATGGCTAGCATGCTTTCTGCCTACAATCTGCAGCCTTGCATGCATTACTGCGACATTACTGCATCCATGCAAAATGTCCTCAATGCAGCAACACACTTCTTAAATTGAACTTGGTATTTTGTGCACCAGGTGACAGCGCAAGGTGCACGACCACGTGGACGATGAAAGCGGCGGCCATAGCACCCCATAGCTTTGGCCCCTTGAGCACCTGGATCTTTTAGGTGCAACTAGAACATCCTTGTAGCATCTTGCAGCGTCCTTGCGTCCAGGCTACTTGCTTCGGAGTAAATCTGGGAAATGCAACAGATTGTTCGGCTTTTGGCGGCCAAGCGGCTCCCGAACCAAGGCCCCCATGCACCCCTCCACTCATCCTCAGCTCCACGCGTTTGCCAGGAGTTTGCTACCTGACATTGCCTTTAGGCTAGCCCTGACTTTTAAACTACATCACCCTGGCATGCACTGACCTGCATCCAAGTACGAAAATTATCTTGTTTTTGCAGCATGACTACGAGCAAATGGGCACGACTCTCGCATGCGTTCCACTCAGCCCATAGGTGTTAGGTCGACTAAAACATCTAATCTTGCTGAGCATCTGATTCAACTTGAAGACGGCGCTTGCAGCAAGAAGCCCTAGTGGCAAACATAGTAGCTGCTGTCCAAACCAGTGGACCTGAGCAACCACATACTGTCCAGTATGCGCATCCTGCGGGCTGCTTGCTTATCAGGCTTGAGAACGCATATTGCCCCATGGTGTGTACTAAAATAGCCGACTGCCTTGAGAGCTGAGAGCCCAAGCCACAACCCTGCACGCCTACAAAGGTGATTGTGCTGAAGCTCTATGGGCACACCCCGCAGCATCGACTAGCTGAATTTGTGCAGGCATTTGCACAGAAACTCTCTGTAAACCTACCGAGGCCTCATCGCTGGAGAAGTAGAACTTCCGAGCCCACCGAAGAGTCTTCCAATGGTCATAGAAATAGATATACCTTGGTGGCATGATAAGCTGTAGGACTCCCAAGCTACCTGTCTGTCCAAGTAAGCTCTTCTGGCTTCCCATCAACAAAGGCGTGTGAAGGCCCATGCACCAGTTCTGCATATGAAGAGCTACGTAATCCGACCAAGCAGCAGGTGGGAGAGGAGGAATGTGCCATACGTCCAGGCCATGTATGCCTTTCCGTATGGGCTAATACTGAAGTAATGTTTAAGACTTTAAGAAAAGAAGAGCAACATATGCAACATTGAGTGATCTGGAGAACGCCAGTCAACTGATCGTGGACACTAGGCCTCTGACTGCACGCGGGCATGACTGCTTAATCAATTTCACGAGCGTAGCATGCAAGCCACGGTCCATCAATCATGCAGCTTCCAAGGCCAAGCGGCTGGGGCTATGAACGGAATACATGCAACCAGGATAAGGTTGAAGACGACGTCTGCGTAGCGGCCCTGCTCCATCTCAGACCTGGGGATGGAGACGCATGGTGATCAGAAGGAACGAGCCGGAGTCTTACACGTGTTAGAAACGAGCCAAAGGCTGCAAATCTTTTCAACCTTTTTGCGAACATGGCACAGCTCTAGGGCACGTTCTGCGTTCTCTCCTCGTAGTCGCCTGAGTTTGAGGTCGGGCTGAGGGCATCGTATCATTTCGCCGCCCGCCGGGCCTACAAACATGACTGAGGACAAAAATTCTGAGCCAAATCTGCTGAAGGGACACTTCAAAGCCTACGCTCTACGCCGGTGCTAGCTGAGGAGCGCATTGCTGCGAATCAGCATCGAGCCAACATTATACGGACCTGTGGTCATTCAGGACACAGACTCCGACTCAATTGCAGCACTTGCACGGCATAAGATCAGCACAGGAGGCCAGAATGCCTGCAACTGAACCGTAAGATCAAACCGTATCAAACCTCGACAGCTGCAAGGACATTATCCTCCCCTATGATGATTCGGTTCGTGCTATGATCCAGCCCACCTTAACAGGCCCCCTCTGACTCTAATCTAGGCCCAGAACCTCAACTCAGCTTAAGGTGGACCATCTTGTGCAATCAAACGTCGCAAACAACTAGAATCACCCCCCCCCCCCGACTTTAAAATCAGACTTCTTCAGCTTGATCTCTCAGGCAGTCCGCCTAGCTGTGCCAGGAATGGCTCCACCGCAAAGGGGACCAAGAAAGTACAGGGGAAGCCTCATCAGTCTGAGTTGTGGGATGAAGCAGTCAGGTACATGGCACCTTCATTCACGTTCTGGCCCCAACCGATGATTACAGAAAGTGCTTTTAGCATATTGCAACCTATCCTCAAGCATCAAACCCTTGTCCTCTCGAAGCAACAGCTGCAGCTTGCAGGAACATAAGACTTTGGCATCAAGGCGCAGTATTTGTACAGGAGCTTCCCAACTGATTTCTGCATGGGGAAGGACTCAAAGATCTCCTTCAACCCAGGGTGGTGCTCAGAAGAACACTGATGAGAAGCGGCTGGTTGGGAAGCAAGGCCTAGGCATGACATGATTTGCGCTCGCCCTGATTGCCAATCCAGAAAGCTTCACAGCATGACAAGATGACACCTGGAAGGCAGTGAGGGCTGCTTGGCTTGCAAGTGCTAGCCACCCTGGGTTTAGGGATACATTGGGGTTATATAGGGGTGATATACGGGTAATATAGGGGTAATACAGGGATATCTTCTCATTTTTGTCTTTTTCCATTCCATAACCCCCCTATGCGTCTAATGGGTTTGTAATGTTTGTACCACTCGCATCTCCTGGAAGCTCTGCAAGCTACCTAGCAGGCGACCATCTGCAACACGCGCGCCCACGCCGACCATCTGAAGGTAGCTGAGATAACCTAGGAAGGCGTATCATGAAACACTCATCTTATCCTATAATAATGAATATACGGGCTTTTTGGATATAGTCTGCTCATAACTTGAGTGCTTTCCTACGTAGGAGGAAATGCGACTTGCTGACGCATAGGTTGGAACTTGGAAATCAATCACTCCACACTTTCTGTTTGGGCTCCAACCTTCAAGTGCCTCAGGTGCTGATCGTCATAAGTCTTGACTTGCATGCTGGGCACCCTGGAGCGTGATGTCCATGAGAAGATTGAGGATCAGCGCAGCGTTATAGAAAATGATGTAGGTCTTGTGCTTCTGATCCTGGCTGCTGCAGCAGTTTCGCGTTGCGCGCCGCAGGTTACGGGACAAGACGGAAACAAGTCACCACGGTGACCCTTTCAACCCGTCCCTGCCTCATAGTGGTACTGGCCTTGGCTGGCTGCAAGACTGTACGCTGTTCTCGATTTTGGAGTGACAAACAGGATGGCTGAACACTGCCCAAGAATGTGTGCGGGCTTGATGAGCCTTTTTTTGCAGCTACCGCAAGCTGTCAGTCTGCGAGACATCATGCTCGCGTAATTAACGCACCTACTACGTCTGAGCGGTGCTACAACCTTGAGCGTGAGCTTTTTTTGCCTTACACACCGCAATTGCTACGCTGCGATGTTCTGAAGTGGGCCTGTCGCGTTGCATAAGCTTAATTCAATCCTCCAGCACTTGCAAGCCTGGATTGAACATTCATGATGTCATACGAAGGCAGCGAACGGAGCTGTTGCGAGGCTGTACTGTAAACACAAGGCCAGTGTGAATAGCAGAGCCATTCAACGGTTCTTACACCAAAAATCCAAAAAATATTATCAGCTGAAAGCTCAGGCATAAATCCTTGGCAGTCCCGCGCAACTTACTTGTTGGCACAGGTTGCCAGAAACTACACGTAGGCGGCGCAGGCAGGATAAGTATGGCTGCTCAGCGAGGTACTGAAATGCACTGACACCCTTATCAGTAACATAAGTTACATTGCTCCAAGAAAAGCCGTTTGGCGACTGAAGGTGGCAAACCTGCTACAAGTTATTTCAAGCTACGCTACCATGCTCCTCGTAAAGGAAAGTGTGAAGGAAACAGTATCGATTAGACTTAGCCAGCCTGCATGCCGCACCCGCCGTTTTCTGCAGAGTTTTCGATCCAGCCCTGTACCCCATCACCATACGGGTAAGGCTTATCTTGAGGCATCAGTGACTTGGGTTGCCAAGTAGCATCCAGAGCTAGCGAACTTCCTGCATCAAATAATTAAAGAAACTCGAAGGCTGTTGCGGTCAACCACTGAACCAATGGACGATGGAACTCCTAGCAAGTAATTAAGAGCCTGGGCCTTACATGGGACCGCACTGCCGAGGAAGAATAAAATGGGGATTGCTTCGAAGGGGAGCCAGCAATGACATCACATATTGACCCTTTTCAGAAAATCTCACCTATGCGCACTTGCCATCAAGCGACAAAACTTCCATTCAATCATCTTGAAATCGTGAGGACAAATCTCTCGCTAGCTCCAATCAATGCAACCACCACTCACTGTCATGCAGGGCCGCAGCCGTAGGGGCACTTAGCCTTCTGCGTTCGTTTCATGAGAGCCCAGTTCTTCTTGAAATTGCGACGGATGCCTCGCAGGGCGAAACAACGCCTTCCCAAGCAGCTGCTCTAGTCCAGCTGAAGACCCACATCAGCTCAAACCCGTCACATGAGAAGAATCAGTCTAAACATGGCTCGTCTTGGCTTGTTTTCTTGCGTCAAAGCATGCTCCGTATGACATACGCATTGCCACGCACATCGAGGTGCTCCGGGTTTTAGCGTGATTAGCCGCCAAGGTGCAAGCAAAGTGGAAAAGGTGCCCGCAGGGCAGCTCTGCAACCTTGGCAGGGTGCGAGTAAAAGCAATGCAGAATTCTGGCCCGCAGTAAAAGTTGAGTAGGCAAGCCTGTCCAAAGTAAAGTGGCAGGAAGCAACAATGCATTTAGTAGTAGTTTGAGTCACTGGTGCCATCCAGTGCAAAGCCCGAGCAGCTTGTGCACGTCTAAAGCAAATAGAGACATTCCGAGCAACCTGGCTGTCCAATTCGAAAGGCTCCAGGCAGATCACACAAACGTCCTTCAAGGAGCGCAGGAGGCTTGGGCAGATTGATGCTTAGGGTCAGGTTCCGGGATGCTTGTCAAACGAGATACTGACGTGTTGCGACTGAGGTTCAGAGTGCCCTTACCCCAAGTTCACAATGAGACTGACTTCAGAAAAACGGAATCCAAACAGTCTGGCATCAATTCCAGAGTCCAATGGATGCCTCCTAACGCTCCGAACGTTCACCCCTTCTCTGCTCAAGCAATGGCAGGCCCACCAAGACTCTCTGGAAACTTGAGACCCTGCTGCCTGCTCCAGAAGCTGCCTTTCAGTGTCCGCGGATGCCTCTGCAACCTTTCCATAGAAACCAAAGTGTGCATCTGTGCATCAGGCTCAGAGCTTGCAAAGACGGGACTAGGGGAACTGTCGGCGTTGAGGAGCTGGTAACTTCTCTTTGCAGTGTCGAAGAACAACAAACTAGGAACCTTAAATCATCTCACTCATGTGTGCTGGTCACACTTCACACTTGGACTCACCCTGAGCTTGCCTCACTGAAGCGGCCGGTGGGGCACCGTCGAAGGAAGGCATCGTACTCACGTGAGCCACGTCGCGGTCGGTGCTTCCCTGGCGATGCACTTACCTCCTCCCTGCCAATGCCTAGACATCATTGGTATCCGGGCACCGAAGTTGCTTTGAATTCTGTTGGCTAAGCATTGGTTGGCGAACAGGCCTTACTATCATTCAAGAGCTGCTGGGCAGCAAAGCTCATTGGTCCATACTGTCCTTTTGCAGCCAAATATGCCTCAACCCAACCCTGAACAGTATCACAAATGACCAGTGAGAAAACGCACCAAGACCTATAGTGCTTGGAGAATGGTTTGGTCACGTTCGGCTTTGCAGCCCGAGCTGCGAAACATGACCTTGCTGTAGTGGTAGCTTGCCTGGATCGAACTTGGAAAGCCATGAAGACTTGGAGGTTTCCTGTTGCTACTTGATGTCAAGGAGATCAGAGGTTCAAAACTTTACTCAACAACGCGCTAGCCGCTGCGTGGAAAGCGCCATCCACGGCGATCTTTAAATCCAGCAGGCATGGAAGAATCGAAAAGCACGTCATCTTTATCCTGAGGGGCCCAGCGGCAATGCTACAACACAGTCTTCACTATGATCAACAGAATGCCTACCAAGAAACAATCCTGTAACACAGTATGAACATTGAATGAAACAGGCAAGGTTGCCAAAGATGATGGTCTTCCTCCTTCTTGTTGTGCATGATAGCTGCGCAGTCTAAGCAGAGGATACATGTCCAGAAGACTGGAATGGATAACCTAACTGCAGGGCTCGTGGTGTTGAGGCGGGGGGGTTGCTTGCACCCGATTCCACCAAAAGGGATCCGTAAACGAAAGCCTTAGATGTTCTGTGTGTTTCTGTGTGCAGCCGCGGCGACACGAAGAATTTCCTCACGATATCCCAGAATCGGAAGGCCGTGTATGATCCAGGGGGCTCTTCCAAACTCCAGCTTGGCAAAGCGAGCTGCCCTTGTCCTCACCAAAGCTTCGCAACACACCCTGCTTTTTACTGGCTTAGGGCCGGTATAGGGCTCAGAGGCTTGTTCTAGGGAAAATCCACGGAATCAGGATGTTTCGGATTTGTGTTTGGGGTTTGTCGACTCGTACACACCATTTGGGCCAAAGCCACGGAAACTCTGAACGCTACGCCAAACAGAAAAGTGGTGCGCCAGCACTACGCCGGGAGACGGGCCATCTTAATCATGGCAGAGAGTAGCAAGGTGGACAAGACCTGCAGGGCAGAAATTGCATGGCCTCTCTCGGAAGAGCCAAGCATTAGCTGCATTAGCTTCATGTTATAAAATAAAAGTGCAGAACAATGGCGCAGTTCCTGCTTCTTCACAAGAGTTCAAGGGCAACGCAACCAAGCGGCCAGGTTAAAGAGAAGGGGTGCCACAGCACCGACGATGGCTATTCTTCGGAGAACCTCATGTTCATCATGTGGTGTGCACCCCAAGTACATTCCAGACCTGTCTCTGCAAACTGCAGCTGAAAAGGAAGCATTCCGTCAGGGTACGTCCATCGTATCATCCACTTGTTTCTGAAACAGCCTCAGCATGCGCAGGCTGGCAGTGGCTGGCATCATAAGCTGCTCTCTGAAGCACTTCACACACCACTTGCTGTGAATCTTCGAAAGCAAAAAAGGCTCTTCGTGCGTGTCCGAGCAACAGCCAGCCCGCCAAGACTGTTGCTTGCAGGACGAAGCTCGCCCCGAGCGTTAGAACGCTCAGCACCAGCCAGCTTTCTCTGTTCAGCCACATGCATGACAGCATCTTCACCTACTTGCTTGGCTCTAATCTGTGTTGGAAACATCTGAGGCCCAAGAATGTCTAAAGGCCGAGGTCTTGTTGGGCTCCTCTTGGATGGCTTACACAGCACAATGGTGTGTTATGCCAGTTATGCTCTCTTTTGAGCATGCGGTTGTGCATCTTCTTCTTCTTCTTATTTCTGTACACCCTCGGCGCCAAAGGCTGCAGCAAATGACGTCAAACATCTAGCCATGAAGGCAGTCTGGTGCAATCGCCAAGTGCGGAAGGGCCATTGTCCTGCAATCCGTAACGCTCCTTCTACGGAAATTAAATATTTCGGGAAAGTCTGGGTGCCATGCATCTATCGGCGCCCATGCTGCTTGCCACAAACAAACCAACCTGCCAGGCACCATCCACAGAATCCTGTGCCCTGAACCTGCTAAAAGGCTTGAATCGTCGCTTATTACACGGCTGTGCCTGTGCGCCGACAACCAGGCCCACAAACACACCTGGGTGCCACACTTGTCGTTGCTGAGCTGAAAAACTCATGCAGACTCCGTTCACTGCAAGCTGCTGTTGTTGTGGCCCAGTCACTCTCTGCGATGGGGCTAGGCTCGTCCCCATTTGCATACGAGAATGCAGACCTGGCAACTTGAAGCAGCTACAGTGATCAGCGATTCAGGGGACACGGGAGGAGGCATTGTTTCCATCTTGACATCAGGCGGAGAGGAGGTAGCTCGAACGTCTGGATCCTCACTTGGCAGGGGGGTTGTAACTGTGGCAAATCTCGCATGCAATAACGTTAAGACGCAGCTACAGCCTCCCATATCTTTTCCCCGAACATCCGTGAACACAGAGGCAGCGAACATCCGTGGACACGGAGGCAGCAGCAAAACATGCCGGAAGTGCATGTAGTGGGCATAGGGCAAATAGAGCAGGATGGTCCAAGCCATGCAAACCAGAAAGATCTGCACCTTGCAGTGATTGCTCATGGCGCGCAAGCTAATAAGTGTAGCCTGCTCAGCTCTGCATGCAGGCGCAGTGCCATGTTCGAATCTGCAGCTGGTGGGTACTTACAAACCTGCCTAAGTGCCTAAACATCGGCCACCCCAATCCAGATTATGAGGCAGGCTGCGCTTGCTCCAGCGAAACAACCTGCACGCTGGGTCTCCGTGACATGAATGTTGTGCCAGAAGAGAGCCTGACGGAAGTTGGCGGTATCTGGGGTATGACATCTATGATGTCAAGATATGTCTAGCGTGGGGGGGTCTTTGAAGTTTGCGATGCATCCGGCTTTACGCCCGTGGTAGCGTATTGGTAAATTCGCTCATCGGAGTTCTGATCTGCGAGGCTACCGGTATCCAGCCCAAGACAGCAAGATGGGAAGCTTCTTCACAACGATCGATCCCATTCATATTTCGAAGGGAGACCCCAGAATCTGGTTTCTTCATTTATCCCAAGCCTACCCCGAAACCCGAAGCAAGTAGCCTGCCCTGAGCATTTAGCAACAAGCGCCTCAGGCTCGTAGGTCTCCGCTCTCAATGTGCACATCGCTTCCTGCTGCATCTGCCCAGAATGAGAACACTGGAAACGTGTATTGGGGTAATATTGGGATAACGGAAAAGAAAATGGAAACTACTATAGTATATTGATTGACCAGGGAACCAGCCAGCTTCAGAGCTTTGATGGGCCACCCGTACATCGGAAAAGACATGCTCAGGCAAGACAAGTTCAGGACATATACCGTGTGATCCCTGGTCCTTGACCCGGATCTTGGAGTCCTTAACGGCCTCGATGGCTTTGTCCCTGGCAGAGAGCATCAAATGCGTGGATAGAACTCCTTCTGCGCCCATATGCACTTCTTCTAGTACTCACATCTCTAGATTGGAAGCTGGACGAAATGAAGCATCGCGACATGCAATCCTGAACCATACACATCAATTTTTACAAATTGGACAAATCGATGACGCCAGTTTTGAGTCTAGCGCTCAAGTCCCAAGTTTAAAGCTACCTGATACCTCGCAACCAACGACCTGAATCTCTCGCTGCCGGCCTGGATTCCTCTTTCATGAAGACGACGTAGGACGTAGGGGCTGTCTTTAGACTCTTCAAGTTCTTCCTTGTTTTCCCGGCTCAGTTCAAAGACCAACGGATCGTCTGGATAAAGCACTGCACCAGGATAATGACATCTTGTTCACTAAGTCCGGTCAGTCCCAGAAGCTTGAGGTCCTCTACAGCGAACTCCTCGGCGTGAGCATCTAAGTGGATGTGCCTGAGTCGTACGGCTGGGGTGATCCGTATTGCTTCGACTGGGAACACAGAGTAAACAGCTTGCGACTGCAAGATACAAGCACTCTTCGCACGTTATTGCACAAATTGCCTTTGAACCAGGCGGCCAGTGTTCCAAAACTTTCTTGGTGATCGTGCCGCAGACTCCATTGAACTGCAGGGCATGGAGGGGTGAGCACAGGCATGTGTAGTATATGACGGGACTCAAACTGAAACCAAGGTCAAAGATCCAGTCTTAGGACTTCTTGTAAGACAACCTAATTCAGAGGAAGGGCTTCATCGCCACTGCCGGCAGGAATCTCTGCCGGCTCTTGCTTCTCCACGTGGAAGGCTGAAACCTTACCAATCTCCAGGATTGTAGCGTTCAGGCGTTTGAGACAGTAGTGCTGGTGAGAATTCTCTGACCCGTTTGCTGAATGCACAGAACAACAGCCGCTCCGCTTCAAGATCTGACGGAGGACTCATGAATAATTGATTGGACATGCATGCTGGGCTAAAATGGCATTCCCACGCCTCCTCGTCAATGAAGTGCCGGACCTACGAAGCCACATTTTGTTGCATACGGTCCATTCCAACCACATTTCAATTTGCAAGCTGCAAGCCTGGGCGATGTGATCCGAAAAATTCCAGCCCACCGACACAGCAATCACGTCTTTGGCCACTTCTTCACCTGCTGCGTGAAAAACAATCTGCGCCCGGTGTCTTTGCAGTATCATCATGTGTTGCTGGTAGAGACCAAATGTGCAATGCCCACCCGTGTTGGCAACGTAACAAGCGTCTGACATCGTCTAACCATAAGTTATCGTCAAACCGAATTTGTAGAGTTCCTGCTTTGAGTCACATCGGTTGATTCGACATCCCAAGCATCAACAAGTCATCTTAAAGCCATCTTCCACGTGTTTCATCCTACTTTCTGAGGTCGGCACCCACCGCACGCTGCACTGCCTGAGGCAAGAGACATCTCCATGAAAAGCACTAGCCCGATACCAGCCTCTCTCTTCCTTTGAGGGAAGATTTCGACCCAACAAGAGGCGATCGTGATGCCAAGCGCAAAGTCCCTTACGCAACAGGCTCAGGTGTGCCTCTTTCAACACATCCTCCGCCCGCTCCTCGCCGGTGATCTCCGGGACACCCTTTCAAGGGCACTTGGATCAACAGTAATATTGTCATGGCAAGCGCGCGACGGTCGTCTTCATGGAAAGACTGCTAGCAAAGTAATTAAAGCCACATGGCAGACGTGTAACATGGTGGCCCGTGGTGGCCCAAGCTGTCTTTGACAAACGTCACTGAAACAGTGAGCCCCCCATGATTAATCTGAATGATGATGACGACAGACGACAATGATGATGATGATGATGATGACGACGTCATGATCTGTGGTCAATCGGGCTCACAGCTATGCTTGGGCGGAAGCCTCTAAGACTGCAACGTAGTCCGAGAGGGTAGCACCTTGCGACAGTCTCCAAATTAAAAAGCGGCTGCAGGCTCCAACACTCTCAACATACGTGGCAACGTTGGGGCGACGTTGGGTGCGGCACGTTCACTGTCGTAACCCACAAAATACTTCGCCATCATGATGCCGTAGACCACAGCGCCTTAGGTTGATGCTTTGCAGCCAGTCTGCGCTACATCTTAAGACTATTCCAAATTATCAAGCCCCAGCACCCGCAATTTGTTTTCTGCTCGAGTGGCCAATTGTGCCAAGCAAGTAGGCGCAAACGATCCACGTACACTTCGTCCAAATGAGCTCCATCCTTGCAAACTTGCAAGTTCACTACCTACGGTCGTGTCTAGCTTGCGAATGCCGCCTGTGTTGACCCGCATAATGATCGGAAGCAAATTCTGCAGCAATCAGGCAAGATCCACAACACATGTTCAGCCAAGAGGCTGTCTTCGACGTCCCCAGGCCACGACCTGCTGTCATGGAGTTGCTGAGACAAGGCTTGAGGTGCTGGGTTTGGGCTGGCGGCTTCAGAGTTACCTTCCGCTCTTGTGTGCAGAGCTGGGTTCTCCATGGATGTTCAGAAATCATGCTTGCGCAGCATACCGCCTTGTGTCATGACATGTGTCCACGTTGCAGCAGCTGCTTGGGCTGAAGTCAACTGACTGCACTACCCGCAGGATCATGCCGAAAACTTGCCCATGGCCTCACAAAGCTGACGCGGGGTGGCTGCATTGCGGTTGCCGAGGATTAGTAAATCCTTGCTGACCTTGGGGCTACGAGCTGGTGACTGCCTCCGGCTTGTAAGAAGGCAGTCTGTATGCGTGTGCGTGTGGTCAGGACTGCTCCACAGCAGCGTTCATGTTGGTTCAGTGCAGGTGCAAGCCTGAGGGCCACACAAAGAGCACGAAGCCAAACCATATGCACATCCTCACTGAATCCAGTTGAAGCTGCATGCTGGGGACTCTAGTCCCTCATCCCTAATCTTAGCCAAGATGCACCAGGATGCCCCAGAGGATCACAGCGCCCTTGCAAGTGCAAAATGCTAAAAACGAATCTATCTAGCGGCAATCTAGCGTTTCAGTTTGGCAACGCCTGGAAGCGGAAGAGGGCGGTTGCCCCGGGCCCGGCCACGTTAACGGACATGAGGTTGGTGCCGAACCTCAGTGCCGGACGGCGTGCTGGGCCTTTACGCCAACGGCGCCGACCAACAACTCAACCACGGAGGTTTGAATTGCCTGTGCTAGGACTGATCCTGCTGGCTAAGCATGATCTTTGTAGTTCAGGGCTGCAGTGCAGCGCTGTCCAAACATTGTCATACGTTGTCATACAGTCAGTCATGTAAAAGAAGCACAAGGTTAGATGGTAATGTGGGCCCTTGCAGCTTCGCCACGGATAAGGCTGGCCCTCATCTCCGTGGTGATCCTGCCACCAGCCGCTAGCGTCTGAGTGCGCTCTCACCGCAGGTTGAAGTTGGGCTGGAGGGCCAAGGCAGGCTTCAATGCTGACTTGCTTGCGCAAACGATCTTCTCACATTATCAGCCTAGTGAACTGAGCTTCGTTCTGTGGAACTGCTCTCAGCGTTGCCTGCGTGACCATCATCCGCATCTGGCTTTCTCGTGCGTACCTCGCCCAGGGCGTGGCTGCTGATGAAGATAAAGGTCAGCGCGACCAGAACTCTGACCGCTTTTGGGTGATATACCGGTGAAAGAGCAGAACCCCAACCCTGAAACTGAGGTCAGCATAGATATAACCCACAGATTGCCATCCTCTTTTGCTGGGACAGACTGCGGCCAACATGACCCCGGGAGAGGGGAAACCCAACGAGCATTGTTCGCAAATCAGACGAAAATGGTACCGATTCGCCAGGCTGCTGCAGACCCTCTTCGTTCACCGTGGATTTCATGGCAAGACTGACGTACCAGGCCCTTGGGTTCCAAATGATAAAAGGCTTTCACAAAAGGTTTGGTGGACATGTGAGCCATAATCTATCCCCCTTTATAATCCAATATAACCCCCTTGAAGTAAGGAGCTTAGACTTTGGCTTAGGTGAGAAGCTTCATGACTGGCACTCCCAGGCTGTGTCTTGCACCCTAGGCACGCGCCGAGCAGACCTAGAACGCCGCCGACTCCGGCAAGGACCAGGAAGATGTCATCGCCGTGGCTGATGCATTCCTGGTAAATTAACATGCCATCGAAAGCAGGACTGGAAACCCTACACCTCTGAAAAGCTGTTTGGCCCAGGCTCCTTCCCATCCTCGGACCTAAGGCCCGGAGATGATACCGAACTGACCCCAGGAAACGCTCGAGTCATCTTGACAGTTCAAAAACGACCAAGAGCAAACTCATGCTAAGCCTATGTAACGGAACAGAGGATTTAGCCGTGGCTGGAACGGGTGTCAACACTGAAGCGTAGCAGCAGCCAGTCCAGCCAAGACACAAGCTGTAGCCGGTCATGCACTTCTTGCAGCGCTCTACCTGAGTCAAGTGCACATCACCTGCCTCATAGGCCTTTCTGCGAGCGTGTGGAGGAGAGTAGAGAAAACATGAGCGGCAACGCTGGGTAAGCAGTGGCACGCTCCCCCGGACATTTCTTTAAACAACAACTCTGTACATTTTCCGGGTGACGGCACCCTTATGCTCATACGCGGCCCTTCTGAATGATCACAGTCGGGCAGCTGCTTCATCCTCTTCTCCAGGCTTCGAGGAGGTACATTGGGCACAAGCTTCCACTTCGCAATAGCGGCAGTAGGGGTTCCTAAGGTCCGATGAGCGTGCTAGAGGAATTTGCACAGAGCACAAGTCTTCTTGGGAGACTTGCGGTTGACCGTTGAAATGATAGGTTTGCATGTCTGCCCGTTGTAGCAACTAAGTACCTACATGAGGGGTTGGAGGAGTCGGAATCCTCTCTAGCCAAACTACCAGTACAACGATCTTGCCCAAATTCAGATTCACGATCATTAACATCGCGGGGCTTAGGCTTGACCTCTGTTGCTGATGCGCAGCCTGCTTCAAATCTTTGGAGGTCTTCTGGGGATTGCGGAGCTTGCAAAACTGTACCAAGCCAACCGACACTGCACAAATCGCCAGCGAATCAATCACCGACCGCTGCTTGCATGCCCTAGTTTCTGTGGCACCTTCTCGCGCTCAGGGATAGTCTGGTTGGGAATGGTGTTTTGCGTCCCACATTCCTGCAAACACAATGCTGTGCTTGCCTTTGTGACATCAAGGAAAATGATCAACCAACCCTGCCAAGCATTTTCTTTGCTTACCGCTCTGCGCTCCACCATGGTCGGTTGCTGTTTCTTTGAGAAACCCGCCGTCACTGCGGAGCTTGTTCAATGCATTTCAGCAGGATTTCAAGTGGAACAAAAGGAAAGGCTCCCTGCAAGCCCTCAGCATATCTCAACATGTAAAGCTGCAATGCCCAGCCTTGGCAGTGACGCATTTGAAGTGACAGTACCTGCGTGCACTGAGCACCGCGAAAGTCGAGGCGCAGCGAGGGTTCTCGCAACGCAAAGCTTACTCGTGCCAGGTCTGACCCGCTCCGATCTCAGAAATTGCTTGCACATGTGACTTGCGAGCATGCCACCCTTTGATGTATCCTTGCAGGCAATTCTCGTTGATCCTCCACCTACACTTTAAACCTGTTGCATCTCAATTCCAAACCAGTTCGCAAAAGCTCAGGCAGGCACTCGCTCGGGTTGTTGATCTCGGCGCTGAACGGGCAATTCTTGGGGCATGCCTCCGTGCTTCTGCCGAAGTGATGCTGTAAGTTAGCATGCTAGGCATGCCTAGACCGCTTTGCTTGACATGCTGTTGCTGGCCCAGCTAAAGCCGTAACTGCACTGCAGGCAGAGATTGCAATTAGAAGGTTCTAGATTTCTTCTTAAGACGCACAGGACGAGATCCCCAAAAACGACTCAGGCAAATGCCTTATCAAACCCCATCCCTTAGTTGGTCACTCAGTTGGCCAGTGTCTGGCTCCCAGATGGACTCCGCTGCCTCGTTCGGATCTGCTGGAGCCTTGCTGGGGCTGCAAGCCATCTTTACACGCATGCGCTTCTGCAGAGTTTGGCATAGATTCATCGTTCAAGCCTCATGGGGACGGGCATCAGCTCATTCATTACTTTGCTCCTCTGGCTCCGCCAATATCTTAGACACTGCTTTCCCATGTCCCACTAAAGTTCTTTCAATGTAGCAGCAACCGACTTACTCCCGGAGTCTTCTGAATAGCACCCCCGACAACAAATACTTTTCCCGCGAGCCAGTCAACTCCAGAAGCCAGGGGAGGAATTACAATTGAAGTGAAGCAGGGGTAGCTCCACCCTGCTCACAAGCTGGCACAGCATAGGATGTTGGAGGATGTCTGGAGCGGAAATGGATCTACATGACAGGAAACGCTTCGCATGCAAAATCATTGGTGCAACCTAACCTCCGCCGTGCCCTATTTGCCTTTATTCATGCCATGCACATGTCGTCTGCTGCCAGTGCCATTGTTGGGAATCATGTGGCGTGCAAGCCGTGCCTTCTCATCTTTGTCGCATGCGTCGCGTTGCGCCTGACCCAACACGCTGCGGTGCAAGCCCCCAATCCATCACCACACCGCATACAATCCCAAACTATCAGCTGCAGTCATGCGCCTGAACGAGCTGATGCCTCATCGCGCTGTATCTGCGCTCCTCTCGAGCTGCCTTGCTGCTGTGACGGCTCTGTGGGACTAGTGGGCTTCTTTCAACGACCTGTGCGGCCAAACTCCCGAAAACAAATCCAGCTTCTGTACTGGATGTCCATCTGGTAATCTCTCCCAGCACTCATTTTGCAAGGTTTTTCAAAGGCGGTTCTCTGAGCCATGCCCCCAAGCCAATCAAAGAAGGCATCATTCTCAACCGTCAGTCAATCACGGGTTCCACCTAGCACCTAGTACTCTCTCCGAAGAATCCTGCTGCGTTATGATCCTCACAAACTCGGAGACCCTACAACGAGGACCAACTTCAAAGTTGGTGCTCCCGAGATGCAAGTTCTTCAAGCTCTTCATCTCCTCGCAGGTAACATGCATGATACCAAGACCATGACAGGAGCTATTTCTGTGGCCTTTTCACAGCATCTCAAAACATTAGTAAACCTGATGAAGGGCACATATATATATATATGTATATGTATATGCATATACATACATGTGTATGCATATGTTGATAGGGGCAGAGCATAGTTGAACTCTTAACTTGACAGTTTCAAATGTCAACCTGCGCAGGCAACATCAATCCGGCATCCTGGCTCGGACCAAGAACTGCACTACCGACTTCACGAGAGCCAGCTGTGCAAACTTGCTTCTCAGTCAAGGCTCGTGCATTTGGGCGCACAGCGACAGCCACGTAGAGGCACCAAAGGATTATCAAGTGCCTGGCCAAGCAGGCAGAAGCTTCGGGTCTCGTTGACACAGATTGGATGATGTTTATTTGCCATGCAAGAAAAACATACGCACTCAGAAGGGGAACAGGTGGGTGCCCATTCCACTGCATCCACGTGGCCGTAGCACCATAGCTGAGGCAGCTAAGATGAAGATAGCAAGCAATTCGTCAAACCTCGGCTGTGCTGCAGGTTACTGATTGCTGTTGTCCACGCCTGAGAACCATGCAATAAAATGATGCTCTGCCTGCAAGCTAAGACTGTCATGCGGACGCACTCCTCACAGCACAGGCTGCCTAAGAATTCGTCAGCTTGTGACTTGTGCAAGCCAAGCAACTGAAGAAACTGGTGCGGCGATGCAGCATGTGGTCCTACATCGCTCTGGCTTCTTGAGCCGAGAAGCCTGCAAATTCGGCACAAACGGGCTAATGCCTGCCTGGTCAATTGTTAAGACATCGCCCTGTCGCCAAACTGGCTACCCTAAACCCGTCAGATTCCGTAGAGCCCTTTGGTCGAGGGTCAAAGCGCATGACTGACATGCATCCAGGAGCAACTATGAAGCGAAGCACAAAAGAATGCTCAGTTGCCCAAACTATCCAGCTGACCTGAAGGTTTTTCTATGGAAGGAATGCCTACTGGATCTGCCAGGGGCTCCGTAGCACCAATGCGAACTCTCACTAGCGAGGCTTCAGCTTTCATTACAACAGTCTTGCAGCCGTGTACACCGCGCATGAGCCAGAGGCCCAAAATGCAAGCTGCCTGCCTGCCACCGCTGGTACACGGAGTGGTTCCGTCCGCCTTTCTTCACACCAATGGCAGAAGCGGGCTTCCCGATGCTGGAGCCTCGTCTGCTGGGCTTCTGCGAACTGATTATACTAACACGCAAGCGGATTTGGGGACAAGTCGTGCTTCGAGGTCGACCCTCCCACGCCCTCTCATGGCTGAGCACGTCGAGACTGCAAAGAGTCACTAGTAACAGGGCGGCAAAGCAAGGGCAATCGGGACTTCAGAAGCCCATCCATCTGCATCAGGCCTGTTGAAAGCACAGATTTCTTTGCAGAGGGCACCTGCATGAGCGGCCGGGCTAACACAACTACAATCTGGATACAATGCTTGCCCCTTGAATCCATAGACCGTCAGGATTGCGTGCGTCACTGCTAGTGCTAATGCTTCCCAATGCGCAGGAAGAGGGTAGAAGGAAAGAAGCGCAGCGGTCACTGATCCGACCCGCCTCTGAATTGCTGCCAGCCCAGGAAGTCTCACTGGCTGCCCTCATGGTGAAACGTGCATGTTTGGATGGGATCGAGGTGCTCCAGAATGCTCAGCAGCACTCATGTGAAAGAAGAGTCAATGCGTCCAAATCCTCGACAATGTTGCTTAGGCTGAGACGGCCGAGGCCCTTCATCGTCTAAACGGGGAGACCTAAGGCCAAGGAAGCTTGCAAAACGTAACTACCTTTTCCGCAGCTGCTTGACCTCGCAGCTTGTAATTTGTGCACAAGAGGACATGTCAACGCAAATGCTTGTTGCTGACTGACTCCAACACAAGCTGTGTCCCCAAGGTTGCCACCCCAAACGCCGCCATCCTCGCCCTGGCCAGCTATCAGAAAGGTATGAACACTTGAGGAGCTATGCCTTTTCTGTTGTTGATTCAGGCGTACGGTTCAAGAGAGTTGCGCTTCAAATGCCATTTATTGGACGGGCTGCTGCAGGCATGCGAGAAGTGCAAAATGCCTCGGCTGAGCGTCGGCGACGACCGGCAGCCCTGCAAAGGCCTAGGTCTCCGGCAATCCAGATGCAAGGGCGCTGTCAACGCTGGGGGCGAAATCCACTGCGAGGAAGACTGGCATGCTACCCTCGAAAGGAATTTCCTTCCCAGTCGGCCGCTGGCTTCCCAAGAGGCGGCAGCCAGGAGATCCTGGCGACCAGAACAGCATGTTTTTAAAAGCTATCAAAGCTGGGAGGGCTTGGGAAGGACTTCACTATCGGCCATGGTTTGCAGTCACTCTCAACTGTGTTCCCATGGGTAGTTCTCACACATGTAATGTGACGTTTTCGGCAAGGGACCGTGCGTGTCTTCTTAGTGCGCTCCAAAAATACAATGCCCAATGAAGCCCTTCCCTTGTTATCCCTTTGAGGAGCTTGGAATAAGCTCCATTGTATGCCAGGTAAAGTGCTTTGCAAAACCCAATCTCAAAAACCAACATGGACCCACTGACGAACCGACATGTCCTGTATTGGAGCCATCCCGAACAAACAAACTGGTCGAGCACCCTCAACGAACTCATCAAGTAAGCCCTGGATGGAAGGGGCTGCCCCCTTGTCTCTGAAATTGTCCTGCTTCCTAAACTTCAAAGCTCTAAACCAAAAAAAGGCCGGCAGTGCAGCTCGGGGAGCCGAGGAGAGCCACTCTCGGAGGCGCAGAGCGACGCACATAGCGATGAGGGCCGCGCTGAAAGACCTGGGTATCGGGCAGAGTTATGAACGGTTCCAGAAGGATTTGTTTAGTGTGCGTGCTTTCACTGAGGATTTTTTTTCGACTGTTCAACATGGATTGAGGTTGCATATAGGATTTTCTAGCAGACACTGCAACAAATCTAGGTTGTGATAACTCCATAGTTTTGGATATGGGCTCATGAGCTTTTGGGACTCGGAGTACAGCGGATAGGGAAGTAGCATCCTTTCGACCATTTTTGCAGGTTCTGAAGGGACATGTAGGTAAGCGAGCAACCTGCTTGTGTGAGCGTCAACGAATGTCACAATTTTCTTTCCGTGTCGAGGCGGCAGGCGAATCCACATTTGCTATTGTTCTTCTCAATGTTGACACTTGTTGCCTGGACATTGTATCCTTCTCAAAGAGCAGGACTCTTGTTTCACGCTGAGGCATCCAGCCTCAAGGCATCTGAAACCCCCGCGGGCTGGCAATCTCAAGAGTCCCAATTAATTGTTCAGAGTGTCCCACGTCTGTAAGTGCGTCAGGGGCGCAGTTGTCCCAAGCGTCCGAAGTAGTTCAAAGCTTTTGTCATCGTCATACCCATCATTGTCACGGCTGCGTTGACGGTACAGTGACGTGCTAGCCATGGCTTCTCCTCTCTGCTGCCCTAGGATCGCTCTCGGAGCGCTTTCTCCGTCGTATTGCCAGCCCTGAAGCCGCTTCACACCACTACAATGAATGCTCTGCTTTTGCTGGTCGCTGGGGACCACGTTGCGTTACCAACCGCTTCAGGGCCCTCAACTGAGAGCTGGGCACTCAAAATATTCAACGATTTTTGAACTTGGAAGTACTACAAGTACTGCTCCTAGTGCTAGCCGATGCGCCCTAAGATAAGATATCTACCGCGCAAAAGCGCGTGGTTGCCGGTGTTCTGGAAGGAATGAGCCAGCAACATCCCTAGTTGTGGTCTGGATGGCGGTGTATTGCTTAGGCAACCTCTAGGCGCCGCATGCGACCCAATGCGACCCCAACGTGAAGGGCCTCAAGGCGTGTCTCAGTATGTGGATTTCAGGACCTGTGGTTCCTGAGAATTTCATCGCCAGCTTTGCTTAACTTGAAGGCGAGAACCCGTGCAGCCACTGCTGAATGCCTACAGACATGCCAGCATCTTACCAACATTCAGTGAGCCAAATACTGTTTGTTGATAAGTGGCCGACCTGGTCCTAAAGCCGGTATCATACGCCCTGACGTTGGCCGCGACCGTGTGCCTGGAACTCCGTCCAAGAGCAGGAATCAACATCATGCAAAGAAATCTGCACACTGCATCCTACCAGCATCAACTAGCTGCATTGCAAAGCGAGGCCTGGTCTCAGGGACGGCGGCATCGCAGTGGATGAAGCGGGTCGCGAACCTTTCTTTCATATCAAGGTTACTACGCCTTGATTGCGCCAATTAAGCTCTGCGTTAGAGCTTTGCATTGTGAGACGTGTATCTTATCTACGCAATGGAGGCTAATGCACTTTGAAAGGCACGCTTCTACTAGAATGACGGATCCAATAGTGCGCGTACGCTGTATGATGGAAAACAATCTCGAAGCTGTTGATACGACCAAAGAACCAAGAGAATCAGCTGGGACAGTAAACTTCTCGACTCTTATCCTGTTTCTGAAAACTGCGAACGCAATGTTTGTGCTCTCCTCACAGAACATGCCTTCTGAAATTTCAAGCTGGGGCCCATCGTTTTGGAGAAGCACATGCATGAGCCTGCTGGACACTGATACCATTGATTTGTATCAAACGTTTGATATAACCAACAAATCTGAACTTGTGACCAAAGAAATTTAAATGAGGTAGTCTGCCTGGCTTCACGGTGGACACCCAGTCCCGGCTCACATGAGCCGGGGCAGTACCTTCACATCAGCGCTTTCAGAACCCCCTCTGCCGACTGCAAGAGCTTGTCGGGTCGGGGCTTACGGGGGGCATCAAGTCTTTGTGACTTTCGTCCACGCACCCGGACACCAAAAGCTTCAATGACTGGCCGCACCAGTTAGTTTCTTTATCAAGCTTCCAAGGTTGAATGGCTGCCTCATGCCAAGAAGCATTCACAACGCAAAAAATCCTTATCCCGATTGTGCAATGCCTCGCGCTTGGTGCTCATTGGGCTTGAACTCGAGCTCGCTTCGGGTGCGAGTCCTTTCGCAACTTACTTGGGATTCCTGCTGGCGTGGAGTTTCTGCTGACAGATGACAGAACGCGCAATTCAATTTGGCATTCGGGTTTCGCAATCATCTGCAAACATGCCACAAACCGGCGGATATCTGCTTTGACGCCTGACGCCCTTAAGACAAGGCTCCTACTCCTACCTGGGGCCCTGACGGTGTTTGTGAAACCGGCAGCAATGGAGCCATTTACCAAGGCCAATGGCAAAAGCTATCTGTTGCATAACATGCGTCTTTGCCATGTAAAGTGTGTGCCATGTAGTGAAATCTGCCTCCATGTTAAACAGGATGCTGACCTACTATCCAGCGTTCTGACGGTTCCTCAAGCAACTAACTAGCAAAAGGTTGGAATCGGACAACAATCCTGACTCCTGGAACCTGGGCTGCCTTGGGGCAACGTGTTCAACATCCTTCACATGGCTTTGCCCCTGCTACTCCTTTGAGCATTCCAACAACAAAGGTTTCTTCACGGATTGGACTAGCTCATGTTCAGCATAGACAGAAACAGAAGACAAATCAAATCTGCAGTTCAAGTGTCAGGTTGTCTGTGTGGTGCAGGCAACAACATCCACACAAACATATTTTGGCTACCGATGCGGAGTGCATCCAGTCGTGAATTTGATGCGCAGCTCACGCTGGGCAATCGCAACACGAGGATGTTCAGGCGTATGTTGCTCGTGTCTAGCCTAGTCAGCAATAGAGACTGAAAACTAACTAGTGTACAAACGACGCAAGGTTGGAGTATTTGCTCAAAAGATCCATTCAAGGTACAGAAATATCCAGCATGCCGCATGCCTGTAGTGCGTTGCCACAATGCTTGTTGCTATGTTGCCACGCGAGGCTATCAAGGCACTATCAACCAATATGAGCGCCATCGCTAGACCAGGGCATAGCGGCAATGATGGTGGAGCAAGAAAGAGCCACAGTGATATGCATGCACTGCGCATCCGGTCATGAATTCTTTTTTTTTGCAGTTTGCTACTACAACGGGAGACAGCCTGACCATACCCGCCAACAAGCTGCGTGGCATGATAAACCAAGCCAATGTACAAGGACTGAACGACATTAAGTTCAGGCATGCTCAGGCCGCCCGTGCAGGGCCCCCCGTTTGAATTATCAGATTTTTGCAAGTTCCTTTTCAATGGCGCGCATGGACTCCTGCCACTGGGTTGTTTCAAACATCAGGCGGACAGACTCGGAGCATTCAAGAGTATTCAACACAGGAAATCTGCAAGCCATGTGAAGACATGTCCCAACGGGTCCAAGACTTGCAGACCTTCAGAATGGTGTATCAACATATCGCATCCTTCATAACTGGGGCCTCTTGGATTCCAGGCCCTTCGTAGGGCAGGGCATCAAAAAGAGACACCTGAAGGTGGCGGACATCAGTTCATGCTCTTCAGATTGCTAGGTGGCGCTGCGGTCACTTGGACTGATGCGGTTGCCAAACAGGCCACACTGAGCATGCCCTCTACGCGAGCTGGGATGCTGTTTGCTCGCCAGTTTGCATGGCTCATTTCGGCTTTCATGGGGCCGGCCACACATGCTACAAGCTGTTCGAAATTGAGTGCGTGGCTTTGGCACCGGTACTTGCCTAGCAGGCCACGCAATTGGAAGAAAAAGCACAGATCCTGAAGATACCTGAACCAGATTCTGCACGTTCTCAGCTGCCACTTGGACTTGGACCCCACTCAGTTTGCAAAGTTTGGAGCTTTTGGAGCTTTGATCTGGCCGCTTGATCTGAGCACAGCGCCCACTCGAAAGGTCGGTCCTTCTGCAATGAGTCATCCACCAGCAAAATGGCAGACCTGGGTCTGAGAGTGCAGGTCTAAGGTCAAGTACCCGTCATGCAGCCATGTCATTTTTGAGGCACAACTCGTCTGAGGGGCTACATGGGGCAATTCTCTTCACTTGCCGGACATGGGCTTGCAAGCCTGACATGCTTTGGAGTTCTGTTGCTGGAGCATCACACTCGTTGCTTGTGATAAGGCCTGCATGCATGCCGGAATATTGGCATCATTGGAAGAAACGGGGAACCGTGAATCACGTTGCAAACATGCAAGCAGTTTCTGGTCAACACTCTCATGGAAACCGTGCCATGCCGCGGTAATATCCGAGCAGCTACGCGCTCATGCAAAAGCTGATGTGTTTGCGGGTCTTGGCCCGTGTTTACAGATCCATGCTAGCAGGCACGAGGTTGCCTACCAAGGCAACACCGTATTTTGAATGCAAGCCAAGAGCTTCCTAGCGTGACTGTTCATGTAGGCTTGGCTCTATCCCAGCAGCTCGAAACACTTGAGCAGCCGGGTCAAACGCCAGCCCTTTGTCTTGCAGGCTCGAATAGGAAGAGCCGGCTCTTGATCAAGCACTCGGCCCTGCTAGAGTTGCCTGCCCAACTGGCGATTTGAATGCATGACCAATGTATGGATCCATTGGCATCCCTTGGCAGAAAAGTCAAACGCCAACTTAATGATGTGGAGTTCTGTAGACACAAGCTATCCCAGCTTCTCATGATGACCAGAATCTGGGTCAAACCTTGGGTCATAGGTTGTGGCAGGCTGAAATAGGAAGTGGCAAGCGCAACCGCACAGCCGCTGCTAGAGTTGCCTGCATATGTACCCTACATACACCGCCCAGCCAGTGATGCCAAGATTTGCATCATGACAGCCTCTGCACGTGTCACATCGTGTCATGCTTGCACTGGGCCTGCGACGCCTTAGGGCAAATGTCCCGAAGCATGAGGGTTTTGCTCGTTGAAACTGACCTTAGCCGCAGCTGGAGGGCATGCCAAACTCATCCTAAACTGTGAATGACACAGCTGGAGCGCAGGGGCCTCTTGCTAGTGTCGCGAATGCTTGGGTAGCTGCGTCAATCAGAACATCCTCTCTAAATCAGTTGCAATACCAAGCCTTGTGGAGGCTCTCAAGTCCTTGCAAACTCAGAGGAAGCAAAGGCCCTGGCTGCACGCTGTGCCGCGACTGCGAGACGTCCCAAATGCGGTCGCTAGGGAAGAACGGCCTTACCACGCAGGTCTACGAAGCCCGATTCATGCGGGAAATTGGAGCACGAATGATAAATGACGAATGCTGGAGAAAACTGAGGCAGTATCTGCCACTCGGGCACGGCGTTCAAGACCCGAAGGACTGAGGTGGAGATCCCTGCTGTAACGACAGCAAACCTGGGCCATGGATTCGGCCAAATTCTTCAAGCTTTGAGCTTCCGGGCTCATGGGGCATAAGAGGTGGAAGTCTCCACAGCTTCAAGGAGAAGGGACGTATGCTGGGGGCTGAAGAACCAACAGGTCACGCTTTGGAAAACTTGATTCAATCAAGCCACTCCGCGCCAGAAGCGCGCAAATGCTGCAGCCTGCAACAGCCAGTGAAGGAATATGTGACGGAAAGCAAGCATCTCGAAACAAGGTGGCACCAGCTTGCTACGGCGCCGATGCGCTCGGCACCACCAAAGAAGACCTCCAGCAGGCTTTCGTGAGTATTCGCAAGCACAGCATAGGAAATCTTTCTAGTCTTCTGAAGGAGTATAACGTAGCAATCGCACGCGCTCAGACTTCAAACAAAAAAAACACTCACAAATCTATATCATACCTGTGAAGTCAACAGCTCCGTATCTGCAGCTTATGCGTGAAATTGATTTGCCACCACACGAAGCGAGCCAGCAATCTCCCTGAGCCCAGCCTCACGCAGGAGTTCGCGCAATTTATCTTCTCCAAAGGCCCTTGGAGAGATGCAGCAGTGGCTCAGAGAATTCAGCAGAACTCTTGCACGCTCAGTCGCAGCTTGCAAGGCCAACACGGGGCCCTGGCTGGCTAAACATGGACAGGCCAACGTCAGGCTCCACGCCCCTTCCTGGGGATGTCTGGAAGTGCACCTGCAAGGATGATGAAAAGCTTCCTTTTGCCATTTCGAGCTTGTTGGTCTTCCTTAAAATTTGCGGCTCTTGAGAGCAATCAGCCCGGACCCTGAACGTGGAGTGTGCCTGCAATTCCGATGAGTATTTTGACCACATATTACTTATGCCGCGGATGTATCTCGTATCCTCGAATGGTTGCATGTTCATAGGCAAACAAGCAGAGTCTCCAGTACAACGGAAAGCCAAGCCAACCTTGACCATCACGTGCTGCCAAGCCCGCAGGAATTCATCGCGCTACAAAGCAAGCGCCTCGCTGAGGTCCACATCATGCTCGTCGCACCAGTCAACGAAGGCCTGTAGAAGCATGCGCGGTGAATGCACATTGCGAAAAAGGGGACGATCATGAACGAAAAGAATCTTGAAGGTTGCAGGCTGTATAGGAGCCGACAGGACAGGTCTGAACTGCAGATTTGGCTGTCGAGCATTCCTCTGCCTCGTAGTGCGGATGTGCTTGTGTCGAATACGGAACACACCAGGCAAACACCTGAGCAGGGGAAACGTGGTCGGAATCCCAGCAACCTGACCCCCTGCTTCTCGTCGTATCACATCATATCTGCTAGACTGCTGGAACACCTGAAGCTGTTTGCACATTTCAGGCCGGTAGCTGCACGCTTCAGGGTTTATGTTGGGGCTTCGTCTAACAGTGGATGCTTCGCAAATGGCCTTGTAGAAGTGCCGTATTGTCAGCGTACAGTCCTCAGCGTGCATGGCTCGCTCCAACCCAAATAAAGTCTTCGACCAAGACATGCTCTACCCTGCGAAAGCCCCACCAATTCGAGGAGTTGCCGTATTTCAGGGTTTCAGTGGTGCAAGATTTCCTCCAACACCAGAATGTCCACCTGCCTCACTTTAACAATCCGACAGCTTCTGGCACTGTAGGCTAGAACTGCAGCTCCCAATGTCTCTGCGAAATCTATCCCGGGCTTCCAGGCAAAGTCGAAGCCAACCAAGATCACACGCTCGCGTTGTCGTTTGAGAGACTGTCAAGGGCAGCTTGAGGTTTCAGCATATCCATGCGAAATGCATGTGCGGCCGCATGCGTGCATGATTTGGAGGTTCAGCGTGGTTAACCTGCAGCTCAGACGGCTGGCTTGTAAGATGCAAACCCATGGATGCCTCCCGCAGGGCCCGCCGATCCTCAGGCATGGCTGACTACTAGTGGCGCGCTCGCTGCGCTGCCCAGAAATTTACGAACATGTCAAAGTCAATCACGGCAGCTGAGGTTTACTTATTACAAATAATTGTCTTTCGCATCCTCTGGGGCTTGATGCCTACATGTCTCGCTCTGGTCATGAGCCAGTATCTTCCCAACCCAACAGGCAATTCCTTTGGATTCCTGCAGGCCATGTCATGAGAACACACATATCTAGTGTGTCAAGCCAGCAAGCTCGGAGAACGCGGCGAACCTGCATCTCCTGCATCTGCAAACCCTGGTCCGTGTTTTGCCTTCTGTTTACTAGACGACATCTCACACTTCATCAGAGTAACAAAGACGCTTCAATGGTACGAACCACTACCCTTGCACTTTTAGAACCTGCGCTTCGGACGCGTTCGCCCACATTCAGAGGATGAACTTTGTGGTCGATATGCCTGGAATTGCACACCCAGATCCGGATCCGGCTCCGAAGCGATTTCGGAATAAGTCTGCAAGGTGCAATTACACAAGTCAAACCCTTCTCGGAAGAAACCCCAAAAACGTTTGGTTCCAATGCTGTGCAAATGCAGTCTGCAGAAAATTCGGCAGGAAAGCCATTGGCACTCCGCCTCAGGAAAATATTGAATTCTGAGACTTCTCCTGGGGTGGATTCTGCGGGCAGGATACGACAAACAGACGCCCTGCCAGCCCGAATCACAAGGGCAAGTCATGAGGAACATGTGCAGGCTGCCCTTGGTAAGGATCGGAAAAGCCTGCAAATAAGAGACTAGTGCAAACAACAACTTTTGAATGCATCATGCCCTCCATTCTGTGCAGCCTAATTCTGCCAATCTCAAATCAAAACAGCCACCCAATAATGGAGCAAATGCGGGTCCACACAGGTGTCATTCATCCTACTCACGTCGGAGCGCCAGCTCTGCCAAGCGCGGTGCCAAGTCTGCATCAGCACACGTAAGAAGCACCACAGCAACCTGCAATCAGAACTCGGGCTGTTTGATGCTGGGTAAGTGGGCCTCACGCAAGACAAACGCCCGCAAAGAGCAGGAACATCCTATAATCGTCATAGCGCACAACATCCCAAGGGCTGAACGGGCTGCCTCGCCACTGGCAGAACGTTTTGCGCAGCTGACAGAATTGCTTAACATCGTCTGCGGCCAGTGGTCAACCTCAGCGCACAAAGCCTACGCAGACTCCTGAAAGCCCTGCCAACACACCCCGGCTTGGGCCATGCCTCTGTTGTGGCAATTTTATGTTACAGGAAGATTTGCCGGCGACAACTGGGATTCCAACGCACATGGCCAGGCCCGCTGCAAAGCTGGCTGCACCAGCTGCGCCGGCGAAGAGCCTCAACTTTGCTAGCACGTTCTGGCCGGTGATACAACACAACTGGATGTCCAGCACCTTTGCTGGAACATGGTTTCACATGGTCTTCAAGTTAGAGACTCTAACAAATGTGAGGGTAGTCGGGTCTGGTTGATGCTGCGAAGCAGCTCAGATTCTCGAAGGGCTGCACTGTTGGCGAGACAAACCTTGGGCATACAGGTTCTTGCAACTGCAGGGAGAGGAGGCCAAACAGCGTCAGCATTGCTCAAGAACTTAAGAACCAATCAAGGTTGACGAGGTGCAGGTGCTACAAGAACTCAAGAACCAATTAAGATCAATCAAGGTTGACCAGGTGCTACCCAATTGCGAATTTAACTCAAAGCAAGCCTTGGAGAAGCATGACCGCATCTGGGTACGGCAGCCTTTTTGGTACTCGGGCGCGCCAAAAACCTCCTCCAAGAGTATCCAGGAGAACTGAGTAGGAAAACCTCCGGCTCTCTAAGGGTTTTTCAGTGTAATTACCCTTTTTCATTGGTGAAAGCCTGCTCCCCGCAAAGTGCGGCCTTACAGCCAGCGGCTTTTGGATCTAAATGATTGTTCAGCCAGCCCGCATGTAGATCTATGATGTGTATTGTGTGCTTGCATGGTGGGAACGCTGCACGACTTGTGAACGTCTTCTTAGTAGCAAGATGGGGAAGGCCTCACTTTGGGCAGACACTGCCCCCGAGCCTCTCAGATCTCGGTGTCCATCCGCCAAGTGATATAACCGCTTAGAGCGCATCCACGAGACCTCCCACCTGAAGGGCCTTCTTGTTCAGGATGTTCCTGAGCGACTGTGGGCTTTATGTTTTTGGGGCTTCACAAGCCTGCCACGGCTCTCGGTCGTGCATGTGCAGTTGGGGACGGTGACGGTGAAAGGATAGTCTTCAAACCGAGGGACCGCAGTGTGAGGTCCACGCCGTTGCTGGGAGCATCGAGGTTCACAGGATCAATGAAGCCTTGGCTTGCATGCTGAAACACATGTGGCTGTACGCCAACATGCTGAGAACTTGAGGTCCAGGGGTCTAAGCTTCATGGGACTACTGGTGTGAATCCCTTGGGGCATTGATTCCTGCAAGCAAGCAGAAAAAAACAATGTGGTTTGATCCGTCCGTTGCTGCATAAGTATTGGTCCAGCACTGATTCTTGCAGTCGAGGAGACCCCACTCCAACTTGAAGCCGCTGATGAGGTTCGCATCCACCTCCTGTCAGGCTGATGGATGCTAAAGCGCTGAATGAGTTGGACTACGAAGCAGCGGTATCATGCAGCAACTTCCAGCTAATCCGCACGGTCTTGCATTCACGCCATCCATATCTAATGTTCAGTGTATGCTCGCTCTCAAGTTGCGGCCCTCCTGATGACTTACATGACTGAGTGGATTTTGCTGCAGCAGGCTCATGCGTCAGCTGCCTCGATAAGCTTGATGCTGTCGGTCTCGCACTTCACCTTCATCTTGTCGATGATCTTGTTCTTCTGCTCCTCCGACAGACCTGAGCCCACTGCATGTACGTGCAGACTGGACCTGGGGCCTGAGCACACTCTCTACTCATGACCATGAATTGGGCAGCATAGGAAGCAGCCAGGTTACGCACAGCAGACGTGACCCTCACTGGGGCAACAGACTCCTCACGCATCTGCAACTGCTAAATGCAGACTCTAAATACGATTTCGACATCTTGACGACATGTTGTTGCACTTTCGCGTGCTCTTTTTCATGCTCACGGAACAGCGAATCTCCCAATCTCCTTGAAGAATGCGGCCTGGACGTACTCGAGGCAAATGGGCTTCAATGCCTTGAGGCGCATCTTCCTTGGCAGCGCGCGCATGTACGATTACATTACAAATTTGCTTCAACACATGCCGACAAACAGGATACCATTTGGGCTGTTTCCGAAATGAATGTTCCTGAAATGGTCTAAAATGTGGTTTTCGCGGCGTGCCGCATCATTTGTAAAGAGAAAAATGGGGCTGCTGTTACACAGCAGATTTCTACTGGAATTGTCGGGTTTGCAGAATGCTTCTACGGCGGAGCTAGTTTTGCGATTTCCTTCTTGTCGAAGAGGCAAAGATGATCCTCATCATTCTATTTATTCTTTTCTTATAAACAACTAATACGCGGAGTTTGGACGTAGCTAATGCGAATACCTCGGTGTGCATAGCTCCGTAAGCCGCAGCTTCCAACATCGCGCTTGCATAGCAAGTTCACGAGGTAAACGTTCGATTGTTCCATGGGTACATGGGCTAGCTGTATTTCTGCCAGCTAAGCTCTGGAAAAAAGTGTTAACACAATCGGCGACGCAAGTGCTGTTTGCCTCCGAGCTGCTTGGCAATGAAGGTGACAAACTTTGGCATTACCTTGTCTGGGACATATGACTTTCACGGGAAGAAGCCGTTATGTAGTTTGGGTGGTCCAGGCTGCCAAGCTTGACGCTGACGAGCTGAGACTATTCAGCCCTTTAAGCTTGGCTAGCGATCATCCGACTTGCAAGGGCGACAAAACTGATCACTGGCCAGACAGTTCCGGGGAGTCAAAAAAGCAAGCGGCAGGGCAAGGCAGAAGGATGTCAGCGTCTAAGCTCGATCTCGTACAAATGCTGAGGCTGGGACGGTGGACTTCAAAGGCTTCACCATAGCAAGGATCTTGTCAGCACGCTCAACCGAAGTCAAGTTGAAGTCCTTTGGAAGGAAGCAGGCGTGTGATTTTTTGCGTAAGCAGCAAAATCAAAAGCAGGAACCGAGCAGGGTAACCTAGCTCCACCCCATTCCGCTGTCGTGGACCCTTAGCGGCACTTCAGTGTGACCCAGCGGCATTCTGCACCAAGCTCAAATCCTCGATGATGGACTGCGCAACAGGAAGGTTGATACGATGCTGCAAGCTTAGCACCAAAACAAAGAAGACAGCAAGCTTCTCTGCTATTTGGAATGCCTCATCTTCGTAAAAAGCCTTGATCTTCATGACATCCTCCATCACCGTTGCGGCCTCGCAGTACTATTAGTAGCAATTGAATGACACGAATCGCCTGCTCGTAAGTCTTCCGTCCTCGCCCTTGGCCTGTGCGGCTTCCCGGAGCGCCTCGACGAAAGATTTCAAGCTTTGCTGTAACACGGTTGAGGTGTTGCCGCTGACACGAAGCCCAATGTTGCTGCTAAAGCCGTGGTTGGTGACAGTGGAGAACACATCGGCATGGAAATCGCACTTCACTCTTCGTACCTTCTAGTACCACTGTGATAAATGCCTCTGACTTTTTCTGCTTTGTTCTCTAAGAACCATTCGCCTGCTTCTAAAGTCTCCATGAAGGAGTACTGCTACCCGCCTTGGCGTAGGCGACGGCCGGCCCGTAACCGTTCAGGTAGGATCCGTCAGCAGAGCGCTGCATGAGGCTGCGCTGCCGGGCTGCCTCCATCTACATAAAAACGGAGTCTACCTCACTGCAGGCACTTGCGCCTGTGAGGAACTCATGTTAGGTGAAGATTCGTACAAGTAAAGCATGTAAGCTTTTAGAGGAACATCAGCACACTATAGCCACGGCTGTTTGAATGTCTGAGGACCAGCTTGTTGCTTGTTGAATGTCTCGGCTGTACGGCTGCCCTTTAAGTTGCAGCATAGGCTTGCGAAATTGCTCTTTTTGCGCGATAGGTTTGGTGCCTCACCCATTTTCGCGGAGCGCCCGAGCCCTGCGGGCAAGGAGGGAGTGAAGGCCAACTTCCCCACGAAGCACATCACCGCCACAGCCAGCACTGCCTCAGTGATGTCTCAACATGTCTCAATCCTTGGCACCGCAAATGACAAACTTCTCATGCTTCACCAAACAGCTCTTAATGTATCACTCAAGTCACCAATCCCATGGTGCGCGCCATTTCGATTGCTCGAAGGAATGAAAATCTGCAGCAATTTGCCGGGAAGCAACGCTTGGAGCTGCGACTCTTCGAGCACTAGCGGCTGAAGCGCAGCGCGCAAGCTTTTCATGCATTTGTAGTTCCATCTATTCACAGTGAACGTGTCGAAACTGACAATTGCCAGTACTCTGCAGCTACAGGAGAACCCCTGCACAGGGACACTTCTGCCGAGCTGGCGACGTCTGCCAAGTGCATGCATCTCATCTCGTCAGCGCCCAGTGATGCAACAATGGTGTCCTCATTTCAACGCACGAACTTGCCCATACTGCAGGATACGAACTTGAACTGCCTGTCATCACCTGTTATCCTCATACTTCTTGCATGAGTCGGAGCACATGGACACCCTGAATTCATAGTCTGGCAATTTGACGTAATTTGGCCATGCCTGCGCGGCTTCCACTTCAGCGCTTTCAACACTCCTTGTTTGCAACCACAGAGCAACGCTACCATGCGAACAACTCAGCATCACACCGGCATCATTACTGCAAATTTGTGGTCCGTCCCGCCCCCCCCAAACCTCCTGCTAACACCTCATCCAACATGCAAAATAACGTTGCACACATGGAAATTCTCAAGATTACATCCACCAAGGCACATGACAGGTTTGGATATCTGAACTGGAGACATTGTGGCTTTGAAGCATGGGCGTGATGCCTCCAGGGGTGTTGCGGTTGCTGTTTGTGCCGCTGCAGGGCAATTACAGTACAGTGAATATCTGGGCTCAGTTTCATGGAGCTTGGCCTCACAAAGTGCACAATCTTGGGATAGAGCGGCGAACGCGCCCTTTAAATTCAAATGCAGTCCCCCCATGTGCCTGTTCGCTGCAGTCACTTTCTAATTACAGCCCGGGCTGCCGTAAGTCAAACAGTACAGCTTGACTCTGAAAGCTGTTGCCTCTAGACATACATTGCCCCTGAAACCAAGGTCTCCTCACAGTGCATGCTTTGCACATCACAGCGCCCGCCTGAGCGAAGAAGGATTGGAGGGCTGCACCTTCATGTTCTGGAGTTGGTAAGATATGACGCGAGCAGCTGAAGAAAAAACGCCAACAACCTACACACATGTGTAGCCCACAAACCAACGCAATTGCAGCCAAAATGGCTGGGTGTAGACCCAGCTTTCTGGAGCAGGGCCGCACAAACAGCAGCATGCGCTGTGGGCGGCCACCTGTGCTGAGAAGCAAGGCTAGCTGCATTGCATCATTTGACACAAATTACAACAAATGTTGAATGTCATTCTGCTACCTGCTGGCTTCATTGCTGGCTTCTGTCTTGTTGCTTTTTTACTGGAACTGTGTAAGCCCTTGGAGGGCCCACTGGCGAGCTTCCATTTTGCACGCAGGTTTTTACCAACCGACAGTGTTTAGTTCAGATTCAGCTCTTCCTCCGCAAGCATGTCAAGAATCTTCAGGAGCACTCGCCCAATTAGCTGGTGCTGCTTGACTTGTGTGGTGCGGCAAATGCAGAAAAACGTATCCTTTTGTAGCTCAGGCTCCATGGCGGACACGAGCCATTCGCTGCCGGTGCATTCCTGGGCTGCGACCCTTCCATCATCTACATCTGAACATTGAGGTCTGAACTCCGGCAACGTAATCGGTTTTATGGGGCTGCGAGTCATTTCGGATTACCTCGCAGATTTTGTACATCAGCTTGCACGCCTATGCAAAACAAAACGAAAAAGGATTGCTTGCAAGCCTCTCAAGCCATTTGAGCATGGCTTGAAGATCTGAAAGCCGCTTCGCACTCGGCGAAGTGGGTGCCTGCCCCGGCAGAATCTAGTGACTCCGTTGGTGAAGCATGAGCCACATGTTCGAAGCGTGACATGTTTCCAAACTTTTGAATCGCTGATGCAACCATCCATCTATACAACCTGCTATCACTGCTTAACATACTGCGGGACGATGGGTTCTGGCCTGGCTCCAAGGCCCTGCACCTCGCACCACGTCGCCCTGGAACAATGAAAATGTGTTGGACATCATTGGAAGCAAAGGGAACATGTGCCGGCACCTTGCGTTGGAACACGTACTGACCCAAAGGTGTGCTCTAGGGCTGGCACGAACCCATCTCAAATTAATATCAACGTGCTGGATATCAACGTGCTGGCTTGAATTCACAAATAAGCCAAGCACGACCTCTTATGCATGTTCCACGCAAAACGCCTGGACCTGTGCAGTCGTCCACCCTTTGTGACAATCATCCCTTAAATGCGGCAAGACACCACGGTGGTTCCAGGCGGAGCTGGGAACTTCTTCCACAAAATGGATGACAAGGGAGCAGACAGCGAGATTCCTGACAGAGTTGAATAGACCCTTTTTCACAACTATACGGACTATACGCACGGCTTTTAGGCAAACACCAAGGAAAGTAACCGTACCAATACCTCAAATTGCTGACTGCCTGCCCAAATGGCAATCAAGTAGCGGTCAAGGCGCAGTGTGTGATATTAGGGAAAATTTTGTTCTTTACTCGGCGGCAATTCTTTGGCCGCCCCGCCCCCCCCCCCCCGAACAATTGAACAAAAACAAGTTTGGTAAATCTATTCAGCCGCTTACAAATGGCGATGCAAACCGCAAGCCCAACAAAGCACCGTTAGCTGACTGTTTCATTTGTCAAGGCGAAATGACTACAGGATGATCTGCTTGCTCTCTATGCTACAGAGGTCTCCTGCAACCAGCACGCGCAGGAACACTGAATATGAAGATGGCCACTGGTTGCCATCGAAATCTTCACTAAAGCCAAAGTATCTATGTTGAAAGCCGCGCACTTCTCAAAGAAAAGCCCGAAGTCTTACGTGCCTCGTGTCGTAAATGCTGCGCAGATAGCTGAACAAGACTTCTGCCACAGCAGTCGGGATGATAAAATCAGTCATGCTCCAAGCTAATTAATCACTTGGGCAATGGCATGAGGTGTTCGCCGAACGCGGCTCATCCCGCAAACAGGTTTGAATTTGCAAGAGTAGTCTTAATAAGCTGCGAAGCACCCAAGCTGCTACACAACCGGAGAACATTCAGGACGTCCCGACATCCTTCAGTATCCTCCGCAAGGTGACTGCACGATCCCCATTCAAGAGCCTCTTTGCCGCAGCATGTTGGCAGTGGAGGCTGCAATCAGCGTAGCAATGAACGCTGTGGCATGAAGCCTATGGCAAGAAATGAATCTGGAGTGCAGGCAAAGCCGGCTCAGCGCAAGAGTATATGCACGTGTTGAAGAGACAGGACCTGATGCGAGAAAAAGTTCGAAGGATTCGAAGGGTACAGCTTGCCATGATGGAGCTCAACATATCATAATTGCGTCTGCGAATCAGTTAGCGCTGTCAAAAATCATGCTGCCGACAAGCAATGCGCTCACACCATGGACTGCACGACGGCGCGCCACATCTTCCATGGTGGAAGATCTCTGACTTCAAGCTGCTGCTAAGGATTTAACCCAAGAACCCTGAAACGGTTGGTCGCCACCAAGGCACGGAAAAGGATCGGTGGGATGAATCGGCTGCCAAGACGTGTAGGCAATGTGGCCTGGGGTCTGTTGGACTGTAATGTCTGATGGGGGCTAGCAGCACGCAGTTTGAGAACCTGGCATTTGCAGCAACTTTGAATGTATCAGTTGACGTGGAGAGCACGTAAGTTGAAATTTTGCGCTATGGCTTCCCCGCTTGACATCTTGAGACCTCCTGCCAGCTTGTGCGACTTCTCGCCACACCCGGCTGCGTTGTTGCATGCTGCAGACCCTCGAAATGATGAGCCCTACTAAGCAGGAATTCGCTTCCACAGAGCGCAGCCGCATGCGACACAAGGCCTGCTTCACCAAGAGCCCGGCCAAAAGCCAAATTCAAACGAGTGGAACCGTCGCGGCTGACTGTGGCCACTTGGATGCCTCCAATGCGCGTGAAGACTATCTGTCTCCAGGATAAAAATCACTCATGCATTTATTGCACCTGGTTTTCGTCTGCCAATGCTCCCGCAATGCTTAACCGGCCTAACCTACCCCTCACGGCCATGCCAAGCTCGGGCTTTTTTGCGCGAGCTCTCAGAGGCGCCATGGACCAGGAAGAGCCTTTGTCCTGGCAGCGCCAAGTGAACTGGATAGGACCTCACAGAAGCCGTTGTCTGCCAGACGCCCTGTTAGATGCGGCATTCTAGCGCTAAGTAATGATGATGCCGGCCCTAGGAAGTGGAACTGGACCAAAAGCTACATCACAGCGGCATGTAGTCCTCACAGGCGCAGAGAGCCTCGCAGCCCGAAAAATGTCGAAAAGGCGCCAGGCAGGCACCCTCCACCGTCCAATTCCTTTGCACTATGCTGTGCTTACTTAAATTTCTCCCTGCGCATTAATGTCTGTGGCAAGCCTGTCCGAGACCTTAACGCCTTCTTGTACCAAGGCTCGATTGAAGCCATTCGTGCAGTCGCTGCGCATCCTTCTTTTGCACCTTGTGCTTCTGTACCCTTTCTTCCTGTTGTAGGAGCTGGGTAAGTTCAGGTGGGCAGAGTGAGGGAAGGGTGCGACAAGATAATCCCCGGGCAGTGTGGATCTGAGACAATTGCCATGAACGACGTGATGACGCATCATTGCTGACGCTAATGTGCAAAGACTTCAAACCCAGCTGGCCACCAAGGCCAGAACATACTGCTCTCGTAACATCAAGCTGAGGAACTGCTCCGCGTCGCAAGTTGCAAAGAAGGCTGCCGCAACGCCTCGTTTTCTTTTTGAATGCAGAAGCTTAGAACGGCTGAAAGAAAGCAAGCCTCGCCGGCCTTGAAGCCTGCAGCGTTCTAAGCTGTTCTGATATGCTCTGATCATCACCTGAAAAAGGCGTGCCGAGGAGCAAGGCATTGTAGATGGCTCGCCCACGTTTCCGCCTCAGTTTTCCCTAAATACGAATACCATTGGCATTTCGCACCTTGCGATTAAGGCAGTGTAGAAATTGCAGCAAACACGATTGTGGGATATTATGGAGGACTTGATAACAAGGTGGCACGTCTACTCGTGACCCCTGCGATTTTTCGCTAGCAAAAGTGGTTCGTGGATTTGTAGTGTGCAAAAACGATGGGTTTTTAGATTTCCATTTCAAGGGCTTCTTTTGGACAGGGGCTGAAACACTGAGACGGGTCAACTTCTTGTGCGATTTTACGGGTTTCGCTATAGCGAAAAAAAGCGACATTTTGACAGTGGAGAAAAGGAAACTTTCGGGAGGAGTAGAAAAAACATGGTTGTTGCATGATGTTGAGGGTGCTGAAACGCATAGGCTTTGTGTGAAGAGTCAAGGGGGCTTCATCTAACTTCTGCTAATAATGATGGATGTAGCATACCACAGCCACTATCGACAACTCTCTACAGTCTACTCGTGGTATGAAGCATGAAGAGAGGGCCCAAATACTACTTGCTAAGGACGATTCGGGGTGTGAAGCAAAAAGGGAGGGCCCAAACACTACTTGTTAAGGACTATTTGGGATTTGAAGCATAAAAAGGGCCCAAATGCTACTTTCTAAGGACTACTTGGGGTCTGAAGCATGAAAAGAGGGCCCAAAATCTACTTGCTAAGGACTATTGGGGGTTTGAATCACAAAGAGAAAGCAAAAATATGCTTGCTAAGGACTATTTGGGGTTTGAAACATAAAGAGAGGGCCTGGACGCACTTCTGAGCATGTCCGTGCTAAATGCACGAACGTTATTATCCCGGTGACATGGGCGCACTTCTGAACATGACTGTACTGTACTAGTTGCACGAACGTTATAATCCTGGTGACATGGACGCACTTCTGAACATGTCCGTACTAGTTGCACGACGCGCTTCTGAACTTGCACGTGCGATTTCCTCTTCAGTGGTCCTGGAGCGCCGACTCTCATGAAGCTCAACCCCTGTAACTCCTGAGCCAGACACATCCGCAGTGTCTGCGCATGCTGATAAGCCCCACGAACGTAGGGTTGTCGAATGGACATGCCACCAATAACAAGATCTAAAACCTTACCCGAGGCTCAGCTACCAACTATTCCAAAATGTCTGGAAGCTTCAGTTGGATTTTCTGTCGATTTGTGCACATCATGGGCTTAGCTGCAGCTAAGGCGCGTCTTGCTGCTGTTTGGCAAGTTTGAATTGGCCAGCAGTGCAAGGACATCGCCCGGGGGCACCTTGGAGCAAGCATCAAGTGATATCAAGTGCGTACTTTCTCTCTCGTGATCCAGGTAGGATCAGCCTCCCCAAGCCTCGCATTGGAATTTGTTTGCGGCTGTGTATGCTACAGCTCGAATTGCCCATTGAATTCGCAAAGCAGGAAATAGCTCATGAGCGCGAGCTTTGCTACAGTCCTGCCATCTTTTGAAGTGCAAGCTCTATGGCCGTCTTCCTGCTGCACCCTTGCGAGACCATCACAAGTCTTGCACAAGCTCTGCAAATCAAATGCTCGGCAAAATTCGAGGGGAACAGGATCGCGGGATGGTGAGAATACAGATATTTCGAGATTGCAATCGACTTAGTAGCCCTGTGTAATCGCCGAGTCAGGGTGCCAGTCTCATCCTGCCAGCGCCCCGTAGTTCAAGCGACCCTGAGCTCTCAGAAGTGGGCTTCCGAAGACTTACTCGTGGCGCTACGAGCATGTACCACGTGAAGGACAGTCTCCAAGTGGCCAACACAGGAAGAAGCTGTTCCCAAAAGACGGCTAACCCGAACCGCTTGAGGGACCATGCTGGAAGAATGTCTACAGCCTACCCGGCTTGGGCAATGCCCAGCAAATCTAGCACCTTCTATCGTCCCAAGATCAAGTCGACCCAAAAAACTTCTTGATAACAAAAATGACATGGTACAAGGCGTGCGAGGTGCGGCAGCTCAAAGGACCTATTGCCTCACGATGAAGCCTGCGAAGCGGAAGCCCCACGGCATTCAACATCCTCGCAGCCGCACTGGTGAGAACTTGACAAGACTACAGCTGAGCTGGCTGCTGTAGCCTTTTCTTTCCAAGTCAACATGACATCGATACCAGTCTCAGACAACTTGTGTGGGTAGTTGTGCGAATGAAGTCATGGCCTACTTCATTCTCAAAGGTCCTACTGCTCTGAAAAGGACATAGAGATTGCAGCTTGTCCATGCGGACTAGTCCTGCGCACGACGCGGTACCGACCCTCATCAATCTCCACCTGCAGGGCTTAGGGCACATTGCTTCCTAAAGTTATGGACAGTAGCCAGTATGCCAAGCGCGGAAGCTTCTACAAACACAACAACCCCGGAATGCCTGTCAACAAAAAGTCAGAACCTTTCACTTGCTGAGGACTCCGAGATTCTTTGATTAACCAGCCCCATGCCGGAGGTAGCGGGAGCCTTGATCTTCACTTTCTTCACCATTGCTGTCAAATCTGTCTGCCAGCAGAAAGGTGCTCGGCACACCAGCTCCTGGTTAGTTAGAAATTGGATTGGGTAAGCTGAGCTGAAGTTTTTTGAGCTGTGACTGGTCTGAAGGGAGAAAAGATGCCAAGGGCTCTGCACCCAATTTCTCTTCTTCAAGGTTCGCTTGAGGTTGTTGCTTCATGGGATTCGTGAAGGCCAGTTGGCAGTCCGCTCAAGAGCCGGTCCACACCTATTAGCACCTAACCATGTAAGTCTCAATGAATTGATGGAATGGTTTGCAACAATGCATCACCTATTGCAGCAGAACTGACCTGTTGGCAACAAGCATGATCTTTTCGTAGCCTCGCCCACCATCTGCGCTGAGAGAGCCACTGCAGGTTGATCCTCTCCAATGTCAACGCCATCCTGAGGCAAGGGCTGCAGTACACCTCGCACTCGGAACACGTCAAGGCATTGTACCGCCATCTAGAAGGCGCTTCATGCTTGATGTTGGCGGGGTTGAGAGGGTTCTTGGGCGCGCGGTTTTAGCTTCAGGTTTCTGAAGAGTTTTCTCGGGAGGACTCGGGTTCTATCGAGATTTGTCTTGCTTGGGTTCAAGGAGACTTTGGAGGTTCGGAGTCTTGGGGTTGGGCTTCGAGCCTTTTGATTTGTGGATTGCAAGTACACCGTCCGCCTTCATGAAGTGGATGAAGAATGGAGAGAAATGATTCATGGAATGCACGCATGCCCCAGACATGACATTCCAAATGTTATGTTTGCTTTCTTGGTCTGAAGTCACAACCATTCGTCATTGGCCCCCTTCCTCACTTCAAAGGAGCATAGGAAACCTCAAAGGCATCATGCAACTGTCCTGCAGCTGCTGAAGCTGTTCATCCGAAACGATCGCCTTGTTCACCTTATGTGCGCATCAACTCAACTCAAAAGCATGCTCCAGAGCACTAAACCACCTGCCACAAAAGAACCGAACTCAAAGAAAGGCTAGGAGTGGTCGGAGCTGCCGTTGCAATGTAAGTTTTAGGAATCCCCTTGGGTGCACGCAAGATTCGGCTCACATCACCGTTGTCTGTCAGCAGCAGGAGCCCGGAAGTTGCTTTGTCAAGTCGACCGACAGGCTGTGGTGGACGGTCTGCAGGCCATCCAAGGCAAGGCAATGACAACTCCAACAACTCTTTTAAATTGTTGGGTTCATGCGAGGCCATAGTTGTGATGACCCCGCGCGGTTTCCAGAGCGCAAGTAGCGGGGAGCGTGCTTCCTGCGATTCGTAAAGCCAGCCATCTGCTCTTGCCAACACACCAGCCATTGTAGTGCTCGTCCTCCACTGTTGCTCCCACTCAATGGGCTTTTGCTCATCCTCTGCGAAGACATAATGCTGATGTTCTGCGCGATGCCCTCGAGGCAGCAGGAAACTCAGCGGACGTGGCACGCCATTCACATCTGCCGCTGTCTCCCATGACAGGCTACATATAGTTCGTGCGCGGGAGATTGTAGAGGGTGTGCGCTTTGGAGCATGGCCAAGAAAATTTGCCAAACGCAAAGATCTTGGCAGCAAACACAACATTAACGTTATCGTGCACGAGCACGATACGAAACCAAACCTTCGGATGCCCATGAAAGTCCACCAGCTCGTGCTCCAGGTTGCAAAAGGCAATCTGCCACGTGAAGGCCAGAAAGACGTGCTCACAATTTCGCGGTCACCCCAGTTTCTCACAGCTACATCAGCGTGCACTTGTGAACATTAATCATGGAACATTTCAGACGCCATAGCTGCCATCAAAAAATACTTTCGCTTCATTTGTCGGTGCAATCTCTCGCTCAACACGTTGAGACAATTGTTACGTGTACCAGCAATGGTTTGCATGACCGGCGTGAACGTATCAAGTAGTTGTTGCCTCCTGACGTATGAACCATGTGGTGGAACATGTGATGTTCTCAGATGTCTGAGTGGAAGCTTTGAGCACCAAGATAAGTGGACAATGCACGAGTCCAGCACCGCACAGTTCCTGACCACAAGCTAGAGAAATTCTGGTTGGATTGTGCAACCGAGGAGCACAAGTCATATCATGAGACTATCAATCCACCGATTTGAGATCTTTGCAACATGATGCACATCTAGCTCAACCATCAGCCATCTAGCGGCTAGCGTGCCTACAGCTCCACGTTGAAGAGCCAACTGCGCTTCACGCGCGATGCGTGCCTTCCCCGCTCAGCATCTGCAATGAAGTATTCTTACATGAGCTTGCATGGGTACAACAATTATGCCCCGGCCTCTGTGACACCTGCTGCGGTCAGTGGTGGCGCTGGACGCGGGCGCGGCCCGGCAAGAACGCCGCGGCTGACGTCGATGAAAATCTCCAAGAATCTGAGCTGTTGACATTCTTGTGTGAAGTATAAGCTCAAATCATAAGTGTAGGCTTCGGGTTGAGACGTCTTTGTCACCATGACCGTTTCATTCGACTTGTTGGGCGTTTAAGTGTGCGTGTATGCGTTGAACTGCGTTGTACTGCTACTTCCCTGAGTTCAATCTGCGTTGATTTCTTGCTTTGCCAGGAATTGCCAGGAATCCAAACTTGTAGATTACATGCCATCCCAGAGCCTGTGTACACACACCCAGCAGCTCCAACAGCCAAGGTGCTGGGCTCGGATATCCAGCACCGTGGCCAAACCCTGCAATATCAGGTTTCAAGAAACATTCCTAGGACGGAAGCCGTTGAACATGCAAGGCCTTGATAAGCGAAGCGACGCGGAAGATAAAGAAAAAATCGCCCGTGTAGCTGTCCACCTGGAACAGGGTATTACAAGACTAGAGCATCCCCATAATGTAATCCAAACTAATGTTTTTCCATTTGAGGGGTCCCAAAAGGGGTCCCTAACAAAGTCTGTAGCACATTGTGGATGTCCTGGGGTCTAGATACGGGAAGCCATGCAGGATTGTGAGGGCAATGCGCTTCCATCCAATTTTTGCCAGGCGGTGGATTTCCCCGCCTTGGTGTGCAAGTCCATCTTGTGGGAAATTGCCTTCTCCATCGTCTGACCGAATTTCGCTTGAATCCTGCTAGCGCATGCGCCTTCTCGTCCATGGAGAACAAATGGCTAATTTGTTCTGATGCAAGCCACATGATGAACAGTTTCTTCATCAGCCCTGTCGCAAGTTACAGTTCGCACACCATGAAAACTGAAGTAGCCATCATGGCTTTCACATGTCAATAAGAGTTAAATTAAAGATGAAAAAAGGATGGGTTTTGGCTGCCAACGGCCTCCTGGACTCCTTCTTGTGCTCAATCAAGCTGATGTGCCGCAGGATGGCCAGGAGGAGCTCTGGCTCAGGGTCTGCATTTGCCGAGAAGTTCATGCCTTGTGGCTTGCTCAGGACGTGGCCCCCAAGGCTCTGCGTGGCAAGGAAATGCATGGCCAAACTGTGAATCCCTTTTGACAAGATGCCCATCTCCCTGAAGGCCTCCACGATGCCGTTGGTATCCTGGGACTCCGATCATAAAACGTGGAGCGTTTGGAGACCAAATGAAGGCCGATTTGTGAGACAAGGCTACAGTATATGGTGCCAAAGCGCCTTCATGCCCACTGCCACGATGAGCTTGCCTGATGTCGAGGTGGCTTAGGATCTCTGTCTGCTGCTACAGTATCAAGGTAATCTCACAATGCAGTTTCAGGAGCTTTTGGGCCAAGCGGAAAGTAGATTTCAACTTTGGTCTGCCACGGTGCAGGCTGCAAGTCGGCGTTGATTAGTCAGCTCTTTGGTCAGGCCCCAGTCCTTGAAGCAAAAGCGTGGCAAGAGGCACATGCCTTCTCCTGGCTTTCACCATGATCCCACCCGGCAGTTGATTTTTCAAGCCAGGCTGCCAAGAGCACACACTGGGCCTGGTCAAACATGCCAAGCTTGAGGCGGTCAAACAACTGACATCATCGATCCGCGTCAGGCTTGGTAAGCTCAACTAGCAGCAGCCCGCCTTTCCATTTCTGCGTGTCACAAGCAAATTTCCCGCCTCAATGCTTTCCAGCACAGGGCACACTGCTGCATGTCACCATGAACCGTGCATGCCCCACGAGTTCAAGTCTCAATGGAATCGAGCCACGTGAGGGTCGCCATTGAAATGTCCCGAGACAAACAATCCGTGCGCGTATGCCCGGACCAGCGAAGTCATGACCTGCACTGTTTGAGGCTACTCCCTTTCTGATTGTGGTCACCTCAAAGGAAAACAAGCAGAATGCAAAAAACATGAGGGATTTTTGGTGCCCAAACGTTCATTCCGCACCGGAACCTGCAGGAATCTTTTTGGTTGACGCGCAATTCCTTGTTGGCCCGATGCCAGCCGAGAACCAGCTCACCTTTGTAAATACATGAGCTATAGTCGAAACTCCTTAAAGGGGCTTACCTGGCGATCTTATAGAGGATATTTTGTGGAATGCTAGGAGTTTAGACTAGGTCTTGCATTGTCGGCACCTCCAGGCGCTCCGCTGCAGTAAGTGAAGCATCGCCGGCTGTGACCTGGTGGCCCTCTACCTCGAAACAGGTCTGGCTTTGGTTTCAACTAGCCAACGGGAGACGGGAATGCTATACGACATGCCGTGATATATATATGTATATATACACACATATATATATATATATATATATCCGCCGACCCCGAAGCGGGGGTCGGCGTCAGTGAAGACCCTTTGCCCCTCCTTCACTTGACTGGTATCCTCGTTGCGGCTATGAAAATCAACATGTCAAGGCTCCCGCCGCCCCACTGCCCTCACCGCCCCCACCGCCCCCACCGCCCCCACCGCTCCCAC
>CAJNIZ010005147.1:5855-33578 GCA_905231905.1 Symbiodinium pilosum | reverse complement strand
AACCATATTATAACTATTATCCAACCGCTACTGAGTGGGGGCAGTACCCAATCTAAACCCTACCAGGGTTGCAGATGTCTAGTGGCACTGCTTAGCACCGTTGTTATTGGGCCTGTCGGCGCTCCTTGATGAGAAGGAGCTACTAATGTAGGCCCAAGGGTTTAGGGTTTAGGGTGTAATTAGAAATCATAAGGTTCGCCCTAAACCAAGTAAGGTCATTTATATAGGTCTAAGTCACGTGCTTAGGGGAGTCACTATGCAGGCTTTCAACTAGCGAGATGAAACCATTAAGCCCTTAAAGCCCTAAACCCTTAAACCCCTAAACCCTAGGCGCTAAGCCCTAAACCCTTCAATCCTAAACCCTCGACCCTTGAACCCTAAACCCTATTGTTAAAGTTTGTTATGGTGCAGGTTCAAGGTTTCAAGCTTAGTCGCTGGTAATTATGAGCAGGTGCCGAAGAGGCAACCCCAAACCCTAAACCCCAAATGAGCTACTGTCAACATTAGCCTTATTAAGGGACCCTTGAGGGTTTGGGGTTTAGAGGAGCTACTGTCAGTATCAGGCTTTTTAGGGAGCCCTTGACAGTGGATATGAGGTCCTGATTCTATTACAGTCCCGCCGGAGGAATGCATGTATATTAAATTATTCAGGAAATGTTGACTGTAGCTCAAATGGATTGCAGGGGCTTGTGTAGGAGATTGCTTGGAGACAATGGGGATCAATTCCTGCGCTGTCTAGGTATGTACGGGCTTGCAGAATCAGCATTATGTCGCCGATCTGTAACAAAACGTGCGCATTATTTTGCAAAGCGAAGGCAGCTGCGCTACCAAAGTGACCCTGCGTAACCCAAATGTACTAAACAGTCAGAAGTTCAAATGGTGGGAGTTTAGTGTCAGAAGCTCATGCAGCTCTAGTCTCCGCCGAAGGCTCATCATCATGTCTCTTGTTCAAAGCAATGTGTGTTGCAACACCTTTTCTCGGAGCAAGACTGGTTAAGCCTAAACCTAACCTTCACAGTGAGACCACTAGCTGGAGGCAAGAGAGTTTGAAATCTATTCTGACGTAGTGGTTGCCAGCGTGTCCGGCGTCTTCTTTTGACCGCAGTCTTCTTTTGAAGACCGCAGTTTCTTTCAAGCGGTCCTTAGAATAGGGAGCACACTAACACCTTAATCCTACAATAGGGCGTCACTTGTTGTACTCCGCGAGTACGCGGCCCGGAGCCGAGTTTGAGAAATCCCGAGTTCTACTTGGAGGTTCATGGGATTTAGTATCTACTTATAACTGGGCTTGTAACCCTACTTATAACTCCCCCTAAATGGCTTTATAGGGCTTACCCCAGTAATAAGTAGGGTTATAACCCCAGTTATAAATAGTTATTAAGTCCCATGAACCCAAGTAGGCGCTTTAGGTGATGGGAAGCCTTAGGGTTTAGGACTTGAGGTTTAGGGTAAGCGCATGTTCGTCTTGGAAAACTGCCGTCATGGGCTCCTTCATAGGGACCCTGTATATCAGGTGGTTTTCGGGTTGTACCCCGGAGGTCATACCCCTAAAAGGATTCCCCAATCTAGCCCTAACTTAGCCCTTGTAGGAGCCAATGTAGTTCCCTAGGCACCCTTGAAAGGATCCCAAATCCAAGCGGGGTACAATCCTAGGGCTACAAGCCTGAAAACTTGAAGTATAGCCTATAGGGCCAACTGTAGGGCTCAGGGTTTAGGGTTTAGAGGATTAGGCTAGGGCTTAGGGGTTTAGGGTTTAGGGTTTAGGGTCCGTTACATCTCCAGGCTCCTCGTGCCTACGTAAACACCAAGTTCATGCTTTCCTGTAAACTAGTCCTCGTAGACTGTCCTTCTTAAATCCGCAACAGGACCCACATAATCCCCAGGTAGTAGCCTTAAAAGCCTAAGGGCAACCTTTTTTGAAAATATCCCACATGGGCATTGCCACATCATTCCCTCTAGAATCCCCAGAAGGACCCCCTTTTGTGAAAACCTCCCACATCATGTACCCTAAACCCTAAACACTTTTTCGCAAGGCATGCACTGCGTGTGGCATTACACCTTTTCACTACCATGGCGCATGCAAGGAGGCCAGGCTCCTCTCAACCCAGGGTTTAGGGTTTAGGATTTAGGGTTTAGGATTTAAGGTTTAGGATTTTGGGTTTAAGATTTAGGGTTTAGGGTGTAGGATGCCAAGCCCTGAACCCTACACCTTACATGCTAAACCCTGAACCCTCAAATCCTAAACCCTACACCCTAGACATCCTTGGGTCAGGGCTTTTTTGAATTTAAGGTTCAGCCCCGTCTGCTGGCCTCTCTGACCGTAAATAGTCTTGCCTAAAGCAAGAATTGGGTTGGGCAAAATTGGGTTTGGGGTTTAGGGTTTAGGGGTTTCGCGGTCTCGGGGTTTAGGGTTTAGGGTTTAGGGCTTAGGGTTCCATCTCCTCTTGGGGGCTCCCATACTGGGGATTATAGTGTTTTGGCCCTCTATGGGGATTGGTCTAAGGCACAATAATTGCAGCTCCTTTTTTCAACATCGGTCCCTATTGGGTCATTCCCGCGTACCCCCACAGTAACCCACCCGCCCTTAAAATGGTCCTAAACCCTAAACCCAAAACCCCAGTGGTCTTATTCAGGCATGAAAAATTCCTATTACCCAGTGTGGCAGCTGCTACTGTAGTGGGGAATGACCTGGGGTCCAAAACCTCTAAATCCCTATTGGGGTCTCCCTACCTATGGAAACTACCAGTTAGGTTTCCCAGAAGAGTCCTCGCTGTAAGTACGGTTTAGGGTTTAGGGGATTTCCCAAAATGAAGGAAAGCAAAAGAAAAGGAAACCTTGTGAGGTATGGGTAATCACTCCTGCGTCTGATTTGCATTCTGCGCTTGTTTTCATGAACCCTACATCCATCGTACCAAAACGCTACGTCCGCCCCACACCCTAAACCTTCCCAAAAGAACAACCCCACGCACTCCCCCAAAACCTTTCTCCAAAGCCTAAACCCTAAATCGCATTGAGACTGCCCCAAACTGAAAAACCCTGCAATAGACGTTTAGCGGTCAATCTTCCTGATACGTTGTTGAAAGCTGAAAGCGTAATTAGCTTTAGGATTTGCAGTTTACTGTTTAGGGATTACGTTTCATAGGTTAACGGTTTGCAAATTTGGGTTTACGGTTTTGTCCTCCGCCAACAATGCTTCCATTCTTCAGGGCAGGGGGGGTTGTTGAATATTTGCATGGAGCGATTAACTGCGAATATCATACGCTTATAACCCTCATATGAACTATAGTCTAAACTCCTAGTATCCCCCTTAATAAGACCTATAATACTCCCCTATATTATCCCCTATATAACCCCCCTTTAAGGAGTTTTAAACCCTAAACCCTAAACCCTAAAACCCTATATAATCCCCTATATAGAATCCCCTATATAACCCCCCCTTAAGGAATTTAGAATTCAGTTCATATGCCTTTAGCATGACATGCACCAAAAAATGGCTCAGCACTTTGAAGAGCGTAGGGTTGTAGGGTTCGGTATTAGGCTGCCCAAGCATTTTGGGGTTTAGGGTTTAGGGTTTAGGGTTGGATTATGGTTTAGGACCCTAAACCCTGAACCCTAGTGCAAGCCCCTGGTTTGAGTTTCACTCTTTAGGTGTTGGGTGACACCACCCTCAACTCCCACCGTCACCAACCTTTGTACCTTTGACATAATTCTGGGTTCCAAGGGTGCGCGATTCATATCTTATTGTCTTCGATGGTATAAGATTCACATGGCTGCGCCTGAAGCGGGCCGCAAAGATTTCACAAATTCTGAACCCTAACATGCTATACCCTAAACCCTAAACCACTATACCCTGAGCCAAGCATGCTTGGATGCCCATGGTGTTGCAAGGAGATGAGAAAAACAGGGAAGGAGTCACAGGGGACAATAAAATAAGTCTGTACTAGCCCTACCCCAAAATGTCACATTCCTTTTCGAAGCACATTAGTCACTCGAGGTTAGTAGGGAACAAGGGAAGGAAGTAGGGGCTATGTAAGGATGAAATTCCCTTACTCCTTACTACCCGCTATTACCATTTATCTGCAGGGGGCCCTTTTCATTTTCCACGGTCTTTTCGGGTAGTTGAGGTCACGCGGCCATCCAAGTAGCACCTTGACATGTTCAAGCTCAAGCAGTATTTGGAGGTTCATGGAGCATAGGTACTACTCCTAACGAGGCCTATTACCCTACTTAAAATCCACAGTGGTGCAAACCATTTCCGATGAGGAGGAAATGGATGAGGCCGCCAAGAAGGAGGCCATCTTCCTCCAGAATCTGGAGCGCTGGGTGGTACCGACCACACCACCTCCACCTGTGCTGGCAAGGCCAAGCCACTTGCCTCGTGGTGTGTGGCTCAGTGCCGTTGGCACTGGGGCACGCAAGAGGATCTACTGGAAGTGGTGGGATGGCGCCGGCGTTACCTGGTCACGTTTCAGGTCTCCTGTGCCGATGCCTGAGGCTGTGGCTGACAGGACGGCAGGACCAGTGGCTCCGATGTGTCGGTTTCTCAACACAATCGGGCCGACTTGTAAAAGAGGACGCATCTACTTCCTGCATAAGCCCCTGTACCAAAGGAACCCTAAACCTTGAAACCTAAACCTCTAAACCCTAAACCCTAACCCTAAACTCACCGAACCCCAACCTGACCTCTACAGGGTCTCCTAGGTTCCCTATGTTAAGAAACCTCATTTGAGCTATAGTCTAAACTCCTTAAAGGGAATTATATATGGGGACTGCTATAGGGGTTATTAAGGGGGATACTAGGAGTTCAGACAATGGTTCATTTAAGGATACTCCATCCAAAGCCTTCTAATCGTCCCCCCATGGGGACCCGTTAGCCCCATGGAGGACGCAGACTTCGAAAACCCTAAATCCTAAACCCTGTACCCTTCAAGCCTGACCACCCTGCGCCCAAAACCCTTGACGTCTTGAATCCTAAGCCCCTAAAACATGTCGCCTGCTGCACTGGACCCTGTAGAACTGAAGACATTCATGCTGAGGCTTAGGGTTTAGGCTTGCATGCTAGAGCCGTGTCGAAGGTGCAGCAGCTTCGTAAGCGGTGGTTGGAGTGGACGCATTCTGGCGGCCGCGAGGCAGGGGGTTCGTGTTGGGCTTAGGGTTTGGGGTGCACGCATTCACATTTGGACGATCAGGTGTAGCAAGCAGTGATGCATGTATTTGGGGGGAGGGGGAGGGTTGTGCTTGCCAAGGACCGTTACTATTCTGGACTCGGATACACCAGACCTCTTTATTCTGGGTTGTTGTTAAGGTACTTGACGTAAGTTACCACATTATGGGTATATAGTATAAAATAGGGGTTCCATATTACAGTAACCCCAAACCCTATATCTCCTTATTGCAGTATATAATTGAAGTTCCATAACAATAACCAGACTCGCTAGGAACAAGGCGCAGGACGGTTGAAGTGCTTGAGGTTTAGGGTTTAGGGTTTAGGGTTCCCTTCGTCCCTACCCTGAACAACCCTAAACCCTAAACCCTATCTTGTACAGAGTTTGAGGGCTATGAGTAAGTTCCAGAAGAACGCCTTGCATTCATTGAGATTTGCTTCGCAGGTTTCAGGTTAGGGTTTAGGGGTTAGGGTTTAGGGTTTAGGCATCCTCTCCATCATTAGCCTATTTGCTAAGTCAGTCCCCCTGACCCTCCAATGGACGTCTTCGGATCTGCAGCACGTTTAACGTGTATTCAGAGTAGCTGGCATCCTAGGAAACCCTAAGGGTCCATTTCGAAGTGGTCTGATTAGCACACGCATAAGGATGATCTACCGTGTCTGTAGGCCGATATACATATATATATATATGTTTATATGTTTATATAGGTATAGATATCTACATGCACACATGTATCGGAAACTGAGGTGTTGAAAGTGATAAGGTATAGGCTGCTAGTCATGTGAGCTCGCTTAAGTGCGAATATCACAGATGTTGACACCTTCCTTGTGTCTGCTAGAAGCTACCTTCTAGAAACTACCTCAAATACTCATTCTATTCAGGCATCTATTGTACCAGGTGTCTTGCTGATCCCGCAAAAAGGCACCAGAAAAACATTAGAACTTCAACACACAAAAGCCCGAAGGTGTCCAAACAAGTGCTGTTTGGCATGCCTCAAACAAAACCAGTCCAACCTGGAAACTGTTTATCGGTCTAAAGTCCCTGTCCAAAACCCCCCCTAACAACATCCAAAGACCTCGCATCCACAAGCCTAAAACCAGGTGAAACATTGCAGACCTAAACACTTGCTTCCCTGAACGCAAAACGCGAGATGTTCGGGTTTATGGTCTAACGTTCGGATAGAAGTGTCCGACATAGAACATCTGAACCGTAAACCCTAAACCCAAAGCTGTGGAGGCCTACCGCGGCCTCCGGCGACGGGCGAAACACAAGTTTTCCACTCAGCAACGAGCTCTCCGTGAGGCTGCGTCGGTTTAGGATTTAGGGTTCAGGGTTAAAGGTTCAGCACTAAACCCTGAAGTCTAGGGCTTAAACCCTAAGCCCCAAACCCTAAACTCCTAAACCCTCCAATGTAGTTCCTTTTTGGGTTTGGTATGTTTTTTGGTGTTAGGACTCTGATTAGGGCTACGAAAAAGGTATTGGAGGGTCTAGGTAAACCCTGGGTGCAGGTTTTGAGGGCAGGGTTGGGGTGTAAGGTTTTGGGCGTAGAGCCTGAAGTTTATGGCTTAGGGATCCGGGCTTCGAAATGTCAAGCCTCATCCGTCCAGGGTTTTGGGCTTCGGGCTTATGTTAGGTCAGTCTTCCCTACAGCAATAGCTCCTCAACATGAAATTCAGAGGGCCGTAGTATACCTACAATAGTCCATGGTGGTACCCATTACTGGGCGGGAGCTTGGCCCAAGGTTTTACCCTAAACCCTAAACCATAAACCTACCGACAATAGTCCATTGTGGTATCCATTACTGGGCGGGAGCTTGGCCCAAGGTTTTGGGGTTTACGGCGTGCATCGGTGTGAGCGCGCAGGTGCGTAGGAGCACACCCACTCTTCGCGCGCTCGCGCGCGGGGTTTAGGGTTTAGGGTTTAGGGGTTCCACCCCAATCACCCTAACTATTCTCAATTAGGGTATAGGGTTCCTACCCCAGAAACCCCCCTAGCAAGGGGTCTTCCTGAATTTTTCCTCCTGTCCAAGCCGTACTTAAAAGTCCAGGTACCTAGCAAGCAGCTCGGTTTCGGGTTACATGGTGGACTCTCAGCCCTAAAACCTAAACAGTGTGGATAACTAACCTACGGGGGCTCTACTTGGAGGTTGATGGAACTTCGCAAGAACGTATAGCTGTAGCTGGGGTTATAAGTCATAACCCTACTTAGGAACCCCCTAAACGGCCTTATAGGGGTTAGCCCAATTAGAAGTGCAGTTGTAGCGCCAGTTATAGGTAGTTACTAAATCCCACGAGCCTTCCAGCCAACCCTACTTGGAGGCCCATGGGACTTAGTATCTACTTATAACTTGGCTTATAACCCTACTTATAATCCCCCTAAATGGCTTTATAGGGGTTACCCCAATTATAAGTAGGTTTATAACCCCAGTTGTAAGTAGTTACTAAGTCCCATGGGCCTCCAAGTAAACCTTGAACCCGAAACCCTAAAGACATTGGAGGCTACAGAGATCGCGAGCCAGCAGACTGCTGATTCACAAGATGACCAGGCCGTTCTCTGCGTCACGGTCAGTTGGGTGTAGGGTGCAGAGTTTAGGGGTTTAGAGTTTAGGGTGCTTTTAAGGTTTTGGGGGGTGGGGTTCATGTGCTTTTCTGCTCGTAAAAAGTCCTGATCTTGAATCCGTAGATTCCCTCAGCTTTTGATGGTTTAGGGTTTAGGATTGTTTTGGACCAAACAATACCTCCCCTTGCTATTCAAGCCCCGTCCACCAAAAATGAATGTTCCCCATACAAACCTCGTTCAGTTTTAGAGGCTCCTTGGAACTTAGCTTGGACCTTGGACCCTTAACCCTTTGGGATTCCCTTATTCTCCCATTACAGGTACCTACATGTTAACCCTTAGTAGGGGTCCTAAGTGCCACGTAGGGGAGCGGTGAGAAGTAGTTAGATGGAGGCGCCCATCAATCACATCATGGAGACCCATGATTAATAAACCCTCTCCTGTTAAGGGCCTAAATGTTAGGATCCCTATTACGATCCTTATTAAGGGGAGGGGGTTTATTAATCACGGGTCTGGGTTATCCAATAAGTTGACAGGGCCCAAAACAGAATTTGGGTTGGAAAAATGCCATGACAAAAGAGGATAATGTTGTATATAATCCATTGTATTTGCTCTTACAGGTAAGGCCAGGGCTTGGGAAAAAAAGGATCAGGATGCTGCTACTGAAGACCTAAAAGCCTAAATCACTTTTCTAGTTCCCCGGCCCAGTTTCTGGTTTAGGGTTTAGGGCTGAGGGCTTAGGATAAAGAGCTGCGACATTCTTGTCTGGATGCCAACCCAGACCCCCAGAAAGGATCTAGAAATTAGGATCCTTGTAAAGAACACATGAATCCCTATGTAAGCCCGCTGCAATTCTCCAGAATCATCTACATCCTAAACCACAAAGCCACCCACCCCCCACCCACCCATCCCGCCCAGAGAAACATAGCAAAACAGGCATCCCTGAATGCAAAAAAAATGAGCTGCAAATCCTAGATCCCTGAACTAAAAGCCCCTGAGCCCTTCAAAGAACCCTAAGCAGTGAATCCCTGCTGCCCCTGAAGTTAGAGCTGAATCATGCTTTCTTTTCTCTTAAAAGAGTCATAAACTCCTGAATCAGAAGAAGCAAACCCTGTAAACCCCAAATACTATCGTAGCTTCCAATTACTATATAACCCGTATATATACCCGTTATTAACCCACTTACTGAGTCCCCATGATCCTCCAAGTATGAACCCCCTGAATTCTAAAGATGAATCCTGAACTGCTCGACATGCTCAAATCTTGCTCCAGGGTTTAGGGTTAGGGTGTAGGGACCCGACCCCAAGTACCACGTACCTTGTAGAATTGGGTTCTAGTGGTATGCTGGTCTGCTACCAGTCTGCTACGGTCAAGCATGATCTTTACCCCCACCCCCCCCGCCGGCAACCCTAAACCTTCAGTTGGGAAACTCCTCAACATCCAAGGTTACAAGTATGGGCCCCCAATATGGGCCCTAGGCCTTTTAGGAGGATTGTAGGGACCCTTAAGGGGTACATAGAGGGTTTAGGGTTTAGGCTAGGTATACAAGGATGTCAGGGTTCAGGGCCCATACCCATTGGCGCATGGTTTCAACCTTAGACATGTAAGCTCCCAGGCCTAAACCCCAAACCCTACAACCATGTGAATGTAGTACCCTAAACCCTAAACCCTAAACCCTAAACCCAGCCTAACTTAGCGGGTATATACGAACCTTTGCCGAAGCTGCTTTGCCCAATTCGCGACTCCTCCACAAGAACCATGTGGCACCTTGCAAGGCCACAAGGGTTTAGGGTTTGGGATTCAGGGGTTTAGGGGTTTATGGTTTAGGGTTCAGGGTTTAGGGTTTAAGGTTTAGGGTTTAGGATTTAGGGTTTATGGGTTTATGGTTTAGGGTTGACAAGCGCTTCTTGTAGGATTATTTCCCCCTCACATTCAACACGCACACACGCACGCGGATTTACAGGGATATATATGGGAAAGGTACAGCAAACGGCACCTACTATATTGTGTAGGTTTGGGGTTCAGCGTTTGAGCGTCTAGGGCGGATCCCCCTAAGGCTAATTCTTCTCCAGAACATGCATTGGCTCCGCATTGCCGAGTTAAGCAGGTGTTAAAGGTTCGAAGTGTTTTTAATGAATTGCACTAAACCCTGTTTGTCAGCGGTGCTTCAATGTGGGGGGGGGGGGGCTTCTTTAGCGTTTAAGGCTTAGGACTGATGGTTAAGGTATAATGAAAGGTTAGGGGTATAGGATTTCAGGTTTAGTGGTTATAAGGTTGGGTTTAGGTTAGGGTTTATATACAGGGTGTACAGGGTTTAGGGTTTGTAGGGTTGGCAGGTGGCAAGATGAGGTGCCTACATCGGGTTTAGCGGCTAAGGAGCTAAGGAGGGGGGGGTGGGGGCTACATCAGGTTTAAGATTTGGGGGGAGGTGCCTACATCGGGTTTAGAGTTTAGAGTCCCCGATAGGTCCAATGTCCCCACCATCATCTAGTCCTCAACACTGGCCAAACATGGAAGCATCATTCGAACTTCAAAAATTTGGGGCCCCTTATGTACCCCCAAAATACCATATACCCCATCCTTGCATTGGAGTATCTGCTGCACCTGGAAGCCCGAAAGTCTATCCGTAAGCATCCAGGTACCCAATTAGGGCCCATTCAAAGAGGCTATAAGGATATGTGCACGTATTTAGCGATTTCTAGGGTTGTGGGTTCAGGGAGAAGGTACCCAATTAGTGACCACTCAAGATTTGGTCAATGGGAATTGTAGCTGAGGATTCGTGCGTGTATCCATGTCAAGATTGAGTGCTTGGACCCTCAGGGGGAGAGCTCATGCAATAAACCCAAAACCCTAAACTCTAAACCCTAAATCCCAAAACCCCGAACACGAAAACCTTTGCCTCCCTGATCTTGGGAAGAACGGTGCAGAAGTTTTCCATCAAGATGTGAGGTTTCCCCCTCGTCCCCTCCCTTTGAGATGTAAAGCCCTCGCCTCGTGGTTGAAGGTACAGGGTTTAGGGTTTAGTGTTTAGGGCCTGGTATTCAAGATTCCATATGAGCTATAGTCTAAACTCTCCAAAGGGGGTCATTATAGGGGTTATATAGGGGAGTCTTGTAAGGGCTATCAACGAGGATACTAGGAATTTAGACTGAAGGGTGTACAACCAGCTGTTTAGGGCTTAAGGGTTTGGGGGTTTAGAGTTCAGAGTTTAGGGCCCGCTAACTCCCTGAAGCTCCAAGATTCAAGACGGTGGATACCAATACGGTGGATACCAAGGATCCTGCATCACCCTAAGTAACTTGTAATGCCTTATACCTTAGGTATAGTAAGGTCATGCAGAGTCCTGAGTATCAACTGTGGGGTTCAGGGTTCCCTAGGTCAATTTGGGGTGTAGGGATATGTCATACCCTAAACCCTACAACCCAAACCCTCCCATTCAGATTCGGGATATGTGGCAACCAGGGCCACCATTCAATCACCATGTCCGACATTCGGTTTAGGGTTTAGGGCAGTTTTCCTAAACTTTTAATTTCTAAGCCCTGAGCCGTAAGACGGGATAGGGAACTCTTTTCTGGATGGCCTGAGGGGTCTGGGGATCCGGATGCATCGGGCATTGTGTGATTTGGCACAGCCAGAAGCAAGGTGAACAGCGAGAAAGCACGACGCAACTGTGTGGAGTTCTGGGTCCAAAGCCAGGTCAGCATGAAGTTGCTCCTGCTGTCAAGAACATCACAAGACTCGTCCCCAGAAATCTGTGCTCATGATGACATGTAGATAGGACAAAGACTTAAGCCCTAAACCCTAAAAGTCACCTCCTATGTCAAGCCGTAAACCCTAAAGCCTACTCAAACCCTGAACCCTAAATTCCAGACCCAGAATCCGCTGGAGGTTTGCCTTTTTCCCCTTGGCCGCCAGCGCAGGACTTGACTTGCAGTGTCATGCCCAATCTAGGTCGAAAATGCTCCAGTTATAACCAGGTTGTAGCCTAGATCTCCTTATAGATACTAGTATAGATTAGACAGACTAGTGTGTTTGGGAAAATACCAATAGGGGATGATATAGGAGAGTATTATAGAGGTTATTAAGGGGGATACTGGGAGTTTAAACTAAAGCCCATACAATTTGTACCTCAAAAGCTGAAGGTGTGAGATGGTCTGTGCAGGCACGAGCTGGGCATGACAGACCTTCCTTCGACATCTACTCAAATCAGCTGGAGCGGACCAAGTCCTGATAAAAACAACGGCATGAGGCTATTAGGTACCACCTGGTCGTAACTTGAGATTTTCTACCTAGATTTTCAGGAACCCCATATGCGTTCTCCAAATAAGAATACTCCCTTCCCCTATTTTCAAACCTGATGCGCACCCTGACAGAAATTATCTGCGAATGTGTAAGGTACTACGTGGGGCCTGAACCCCGCGCCCGAAACCCTAAACCTTAGGGTCACGATTCTGTGGAGGGAATTAACAGCATGCTCTACACTCTACACTATAAGGAGTTGAGACTGTAGCTCGTATAGGCCGAAAAGAAAGCGCGCTTCTAGGGCCTAGAATTTTTTGAATGACTACCCATGTTGCGGTCCTAGATTCCTCATACAATGATGGTGTACTGTACCTCCACAAGACCTCAACGTGGTCTTGGGTGAAGGGTTTAGGGACTCCGCGCAGTTTTCGTAATCTTTCTCGCAATCACCTGCATGAAGCTTACCTCAACTCCCAAACTTAGAGCCTCTGAAACTTTTATCAACCCTTAGTCCCGAACCCTACCTAGAGTCACCCACAACCGCCCCCTAATGGTATACCCCACCCCGCTTATAATAGCTATTCTCAGTAGATTGGTAATATATCATGGTACTAAAATTGGAGGGAGGGATTGTCATTGTAGGAGCCGGAGCAGATTAGTTGTTTTCAAGACAATAAAGATGCCAAATCATGAGGTACAAAACCTGTCTAAACCCTGAACCCTAAACCCTAAACCCTGAACCCTAAACCTTAACATTAGTTTACTCTAGGTCAGCCCTGGAATAGTAAACAGACTTAGGGTTTAGGGTTTAGGGTTTAGGGCCCCTGAAACCCTAAACCCTAAATCTGGCAAGGATGTCTGGAGCTCCTGGTCATGGGTGACTACGGCATGCGGGATGACCGGCAGGCAACGCATAGATATGGAACTTTCCTAAAATTAGGGGTACCATTGTGGGCGTCCCCATAATGAGGATTATAGTATATTGGGGTCTATATATTGGGTCCCCTATTCTTGGGAAACTACTATTTGCTAGCTTCGGACGATGCAGCCTGTTTAGGGTGGACAACATGAAGACATGGATTCTGTCCGTCCCCTAACTCTAACCCGAATCCCTACACAGTTCGGGCGCCCTGTTTGTGGGAAGTACGTAAACCCCAAACCTTAAGATTCAGTCTTGGGGGTTAAGGGTCTACCCCCTCCCCCCCCGGCCTAGCCCCCCCAGAGGTTAGGCTTGACATTGCAAGGATTTGGGCCGCTGCCCATCCCAGTAACTGTACTGCAGTTTGTCTTTTTGGGCTTAGGCCTTAAGGGTGGTTTTCTTGAGGGCCATTATAGTTCCTACACTCCCCCAAACTAACATGGAAACCCATATAGACCCCTTTAAAGGGGCTGTAGTCTTTTTAGGGCCCTTTTTGGGTTTCCATGTTAGTTTCCGGGAGGGTATCCCCTCTTGTGGTTCGTGCAACAGTGAGGAGGAATGACCTAAATACGTTCAGGATGTAGCGTCAAGACAGCCAAGATTGGGGGCTGAGAGTTTAGGCTTTAGCGTTTAGGGTTTTAGGGGTTTGGGGTTTTGGGGGTATAGGGTTTAGGGTATAGCCTGAATGTTTACTTGCAAGTTCAAGGGACTCAGTAGCTAGTTTTGACTGCGTCAGAAGGGTTGGGGTCTGAAACTGCGTTTACATATCAACGAATTCTCAGCTTAGGGTTCAGGGTTTAGGGGTCAGGGCTTAGTGTTTCAGGTTCAGGGTTTAGTCTTAACCCTAAACCCTAAACCTTAAACCCTTAAGGCTACTTGGAGGTTCGTGGGACTTAGTAACTATTTATAACTGGGGTTATAGCCCTACTTTTAACTGGGGTAACCCCTATAAGGCCATTTAGGGGGGTTATAAGTAGGGCTCCGAGTAGGGGTCTAGGGGTCCGATTTCGGGTGGCAATTAGCTAGCTTCCAGGCATATCCGCGCCGGTGGACCCGAGAACTATACTCCTTTCACTCTAGCCTGAAGCTCTACAGCCATATGAGTAGTATTTTATTTGGGGATACTATGGTACCCATTATAGAGTAAGATTATATCCTCCTTTTGAAATATAGTATTTTATATAAGGAATATTATCTGACTATGTTCAACCACCAAAAAAACACCACAGCTTCTACAGCCGTATGTTCAGGGTTCAGGGTTCAGGGCATAGGGCAGAGTCTATCCATACTTGCAAGGTCAGGAGAGCTTAGTATGTAGGATGGGTTATTCTCTGACTGTTTATTACATGCCCCCGACACTCCCATTACAATGGCCCCCCACTCGGAACCCAACGCCTGCAAAGCCTATAGAAGTGCCTTGAGGCCAGAGTTCTACCTGTTGATGGAAGAACCCCCGCATTCTTCTGAATCCTGAGAGGAATGATGCAGCAGGAGAGCTTGAGTCATGCCCAAAACCTGAACCCTGCACACTTGTAAGCCCCGAAACCCTAAACATGAACCCTACACCCTTCTACACCCGATGCAGAAAGCGGTCGCAAATGGTCTGCAAGCTGTTGCCGCCGCTAAGCAGCCGGCAGCCATTGCAGCCGTCGGTGCTTTGGCTGAGAGTTCAGGGCCCCTGACTTCGCGGCTTAGGCTTTCAAATCTAGGGTTGAGGGGTCTCTCATGGTTTTAGGGTTTAGGGTTCAGGTAATGTAGACCCATGAGTAATAAACCCCCTCCTTTTAAGGGCCTAAATGTTAGGATCCCTATTATAATCCCTATCAGGGGGAGGGGGTTAATTAATCAGGGGTCTACATCATGGTGAAGACCAGGAGGGATCCTGCATGACACGTAGCTGCCATGGAATTAGTACATAGGGCTAGCGTCTTTGTCCACCAGCAGTATGGTTCCCATCGAACATGATGTGAGGCACGTTTGCAGGCTAAACCCTAAACCCGAAACCCGAAGCCGGAGCTCGGGAGCCTGTTCTGGGTTCCACAGTACGCCCCATCCCCCTTGAAAGGTTCTTTGAATAAGTAGATTTTAGGGTTTAGGGTTGAGAGTTTATAGGGTTTAGGCTGTAGAAGTTCCAATTCCTAGGGTAAAGGAACCTCTTTGAATTACTAAGCTACTGGGGATCCTAGGGTTAGGATGCTTTGGGAACAAAAGTGGGGGGGTCTTCAAGATGCTAGAGATGCAATACCTGAGGTCAGGCCTTCCCCCACAGTAAGAGCCCCCCTAAAAGGTTTAGGGTTTAGGTTATGGAGTTGATAGGGCCTTAGTATCCCTACAATCGTCCCTTGTGGTACCCAGTACTGGGTGGGGGATTGACCCAAGCAATACCTAAGAAGGGCCCTCAGAATTCCTGTAGAATCCCTGCATCATGTGTACCTAGTGGGCCTCTAAGGGCTAGGGTTTTAGGGTTTAGAGTTTATTTTAACAAGTGGAGCAAGGCTTGCAGCTGTGTAAGGTCGATTGGGGCGAGTAAAAGCTCATCAAGTGGGAACCTAGATGAGCTATAGTCTGAACTCCTTAAGGGGGGTTATGTGGGGGATGATATAGGGTACCTACAGCTCATCTGCTTTGCGCCCCACCCGGATGTAGGCCATTGTAAGATTCACTTAGTAGGCGGCGGCCTGTCACCCATTTTGTCTTTGGTGCTTCTCGCACATGGCAAGTTCATCACGTCCAGGGACCCTTCCCCTCTGAAGCCAAACCGTTTCGGGTCTAGAGTTTAGGCTTTGAGGTTCTGGGGATTCAGGCTTCGATGTAAGGATCTTCTACTTCCAGGCTACACACATATGTTTCATGAACCCTAAACCCTACACCCTTGAGGCTGTAAGATCGCGCAAGCTTCTTCCTCAAGAGCTTCGGAACGTGTAGATGTTGTCGAGGTTGTTGGCTTGATGTGTTTGAGGTTTAGGGTTTAGGGTTAGGGTTGTTCGGCAGGAAACCCAGCAACCTCCGACGACTTATCGCCTGAGGGGGTTAGCGTTTAGAGTTTAAAGTTTAGGTTGGACGAAAAGATCTTGCAGCACCCTACATACCTCCAAACATGGAAATTGCGAGAACCAGACCCTGAACCCTGAACCCTAGAGCCTCTATCTCCCACGTCGACCGTACGCCAGTTTCTAGGGCTCCGAGGTTACAATCCCTAGGTTGGAGTCCAAAAGTGCTTGGTTTAGGGTTTAGGGTTTGTTGGAGTCCAAAAGTTATTTTCCAAAATCAGCTATAGTCTAGACTCCTAGTATTTAGGGTTAGGGATCCTACGTCTCCCACATATAACCCTGTTGAGGAGGTTAGACTATAGATCCAGTGGCCTAGGTAAACCAAAGCCAAGTACTAGTGACATAGTACGAAGATATGTGATCCAGGGTTGCTACCCCCCCCACCCCCCCCCCCACCCTCCTGTAGACCCTGTGGTTGTTGTGGCCTGTGGCACCTATGCTGTGTTGGTGATTCTCCCCTCCCCCACGTGGTCCCTGTGGTTCTGGTGGTCCTGTCCATGTTGTTTTGCTCCTCCCCCTGTGGACCCTGTGGTTGTTGTGGTCCTGTTGTGCTGGTGGTTGCCTCTCTACGGTACAGACAGCAAGGCTGTCAGGTTTCTCTTTCTACACTCAGGCACAGAGGTGCTTGTAGTCCCCACACTAGAACCTTAAGCAGTGGACATCATGGATTGGTAGTTGGACACATGACTGCTCTTGCAGGAAACTCAAAGCTTCACTATGTTGTATCTATGCTGTGCTGGTGATTCTTTCCCCCCCGTTGTCCTGCGGTTCTGGTGGTCCTGTCCATGTGGTTCTGGTGGTATATTAAGAGGGTGTGGGTATTCGTAGATGGTCCTGCTACATATCCCATTATTTCTAATACTGTTCCCTTAATTCTTCCATTGATTTCGGACACAAGGTTTTTTGGAGGTTCCTGTAGTGCCAGGTCACGATAGAGCATAAGCAGAGCTTTAGCCCCAGGTATAAGGTTTGACAGTGACGACCGTTACAAGGATCGCGACCCGGGAGGCCCCTTCCCTGTGACTGTTGGCGCTTTTCAGACGCCAAGACCGCACGGAGGTACAAAAGCGATGACAGTTGCAAGGATCGTGATCGTGACATTAGGGGGTCCCATCCCTGTAACTGTTGGGACTTTTGAGACGCGAGGAAAGCACAAGGAGCCAAAAGTGACGACAGTTACAAGGATGGCAGCTTTGAGGCGTCAAAAACGACGACACTTACGAGGATTGCACGCCCGAGGGGCCCCATCCTTGTGACTGTTGGCACTTTTGAGAGGTTTGGGCTGGGGAGGGGAGGACCATACCGATCTGAGGACCGGGAACATATATGTGAGCCACAGTCGAAATTCTTTTGAGGTGGCTTATGTAGAGGATTATATAGCGGAGTATCGTAGGCTTATTCGGGAATACTAGGATTGCAGACCATAGCTCATATCCCTAAGCCCTAAACGCTAAGCCAAAAGCCCTAAGCCCAGTTGTACAGGGAGCCTATGATGCAAATCCTTGTGGTCGCCTTTGGTAGGCGGCCGCTTAAGCCCAAAATGTAATCCATTGTGGAGACTTACATTCCTCTATGAAGTAGTAGGCCTACTGCTGCAAAAAGGATCCTTCTTTTTTTCCAGAGGGGTGGTTGGGACGACTCAGACCGAACCGTTTTTCTTCCTAGGGTAATGTGTGCCCAAAACCCAAAACTCTAAACCATAACCGCGTGTCATCGTTGGGGGTTTAGGGGCTAGGGCTTCCGGATCAAAATTATTCCTTCATTTGCGCCACTTCTATCATTCTAGTACCAATATTCGACGAACCCCTAAGCTCGAATCCCAAAACCCTGAGCCGTAAACCCTAAACCCTGAATCTTAGACCCTAAAACCTAAAGCCTAAACCAATCGGCACAAAGGCGACAACATTTATCCATCTGGGGCAGACTACAATCCCTGGACGATCGTGCGTGTGTGGCGCGACGTGCCTTCCTGACAAAGGGTTTTAGGGTTTCGCGTTTGGGGTCTATTTTTGGGGATCCCCATAATTAGTCAGGATAGCAGTATTTTGGCGTCTGTATTAGGGGCCCCTCATTTTGGGAAACTAACAAATTGTCAGCTCAGGCTGTATGGTGCAGACTCTTTGGTGTTTTCCACAACCCCATAAACGTCAGTTGGCATAAACTTGAAGAGGTGGGTTCCGTGGACGAGAGATAGAGAGGTGCGGAGTGTGGGGCGTACGTTAGACATGAACAAGAACCTAGGCGTAAGCTTGTGGGGAGATATCTTAGGTCAATCTCCCCTGTAATAATGGCTCCTTAATATGGAATTAATATGGCCTTAATATACCTGCAATAGTCCCTCGTGGTACCCCTTACCGGGTGGGGGATTGACCCAAGGGATATCTCCACCTACTGGGGCTCGGTTATAAGGAACGTGAATGCAGAAGCCCTGTTTATCTGTTTGCTCATCTCTTTCTTGGGACCAATATGGTAGTTTTCCAAAATACGGGGACCCCAATACAGACACCAAAATATTATACTCTTTATTATAAGGGACCCCAAAATGGTACCCGTTTTTCGGGAAACCCCCATATACAGTTCAGGGGCTCTACAGGGGCGCCACCCTCAAATCAAAGGCAAAAAGACATGCTGACCACATGGTTCAGGGTTTCCGCTTGCAAGATTCTAAGCCGCTCCCCGACAAAGGTTAGAAGGTTCAAGGTTAATGTAGACGCATCATTACTAAGCCCTCTCTCCTTGACGGGGATTGAAATAGGTATAGGGATCCTAAGATAAAGGCCCAGAAGAGGAAAGGGGCCATTAATCAGGGGTCTACATGTAGTAGGGAGACTCCAAGTTCAAGTTGCAGCCTATGAACTGAAAAGGTGGTATTGGGAAGAGAAAACCTCCTCAAAGCCCTACACCCGAGGGTTCAGGGCTTGCTAAACCCTAGACCCTAAGATACGATAATATGCGGGGTTAGCCCATTTACTCATGCCAGGCGGTGAAATCAGGCAACCCTGTTATCTGGGTTGGGGCTTAGGGTTTCGGATATGTATCCATGGCTTGGCAAATTGCTTTAAGCTCCTGAGCAGCAACCCAGCTGAAGGAACCCTCTGAACCCTAAACTTGAACAGCAACCCGGCTGAAGGAACGTCCTACAGCCTACACCTTAAACCCTAAATCCTAAACCTTAACAGCGACCCAGCTGAAGGTGTACATGGGCTACGAATCATTGAATCGACCCTGGCACGTCATCACAGGACCTAATCATGCTGTTGGTAAAACTTTGTCTTAAGAAGGCTTTAGGTTGCTTAGGGCTTATGACTTAGGATTTGGGGTTTGGGGTTGAGAGTTTTGAGCTTAGGGTTTCGGGTTTAAGGCTTAGTGCTCAAAACAAAAAATGTTTTCAGGCTTTCTTGGAGGTTTACCCCAGATGTAGCTGGTATCTAGAAAGGGATTTCGGAGGCTTATCATACTTGGGTTACAAGTACGTATAAGTATTGTGGCTTACCGTTCCCCCCCCTTCTATATAACCCACCCCCAACTTCCTTATTTCATTCAGCTTATTGGGGTTAATTGGGGATAATTACCCAGACCCCCTAAAGGATCCAAAAAATGGAACCCCCCCAATATGAACCCAGTACTACATTGGGGAAACTCAGGGATTAGTAGGGGGTTTCATTTTTTGGATCCTTTAGGGGGTCTGGGATTTCAGTTGTTAGGATTGAAGATACCAGAACTAACAGTTGCTTTCAGTGAGCTCCGGTAAACCTCAAGCCACGTGGGGTTTCCCAAAAGGAGGTTTAGGGTTTAGGGCTTGGTACCTTTTGGGGGGGTCCCCATAACCCCTGAACCCTAAACATTCATCCCTGAATTCTAAACTTTGAAGAGCATTGTAGTTCGGTGTCTAGACTGAAGATTCCTTTTTTGGGAGATTAAGATGTTTGCTTTAAGTTTAGGATTTATGTGGTTTAGGGGGCATCCTTCAAACTGGTAACTTCTATTTCATCACGCCACATGTAAGGCATACCCCACCTACCTCAATTGCTGATACCGAAAATCTGCGCGTCCTTGGTATACAATGGTACAAGAAGCAAGGTATGTGGTACTGTAGGCCCTCAGTTAATAATTCCCCTGCCTTCAATAGGCAGTATACTAGGGATCCTCATGTTAAGGCCCTTAAAAGGAGGAGTTTATTAATCATGGCCCTATAAACCCTAGATCATACGACAACTAGATTATGTGGTGCATAGGGCCATGCAAAACTTCTACTGTCCCGCAGTAGCACACATCCCCTCACGCCCCAATATTCAACAGCTCGTGTACACAAATATATGTATATACATATATATGTAATACATTAGTATAAAGAGTATCTTAGGGTTTAGGGCTTAGGGTCCACTTATTTGGGGAATCTACCATCTGAGCTATAGTCTGAACTGTCTAAACTCCCTCAAGGGAGTTATATAGGGGATTATATAGGGGAGTATTATAGGGGTTGTTAAGGGGATACTAGGAGTGTAGACTTTGGCTCCTATGTGTTAGTCTATAGAATATATTCCCAGACCCCCTACAGGATCCAAAAAATGGACCCCCCCCAATATGAATCCAGTACTACATAGGGGAAACCAGGGGATTATTAGGGGGTTCCATTTTTTGGATCCTTTAGGGGGTCTGGGTTCATATGAAACCATATTTCACATTAGAAGGCGCTCGCATCCCAATGTCGAAAACAAACCCTAAACCCAAAGCCCCAGGACCAGCAGCTCTACGGCCTACGGCCACAGCTGCGCCAGTAATCCTTCACCCAATGAACCCCCGAAATCCCGAATCGCTAAACCCTCAACCCTTAACCTTCATTTGTTAAAGCCTAAGCCCGAAAGCCTAAACCCAGAGGCTAACATCCAACACCACGGAGCCCCAATGGAATGGCTGTAGGCTCTAAGGTTAGGGTTAGGGTGTAGGCTCTGAGCTTTATTGTCCCGAAGCCAGAATCCTAAGCCCTATAGGCTCCACATCTTTAACCCACTCTATTTGCGGCGGCTACAGCGTCCGCCAATGAGATACTATCTATGTGTATATATATATATACGTATATATGGCCCTTTACAGGTCGGTACGCGGACCCTAAACCCTAAACCCCAGACCCTAAACCCTAAATGTCCCTTTATCGCTCATTAGTGTCCCCCCCCTACAACCCTGAAACCACAAACCCATAAGCCATAAACCCCAAACATCAAGGCTTGCACCCCTCCAGAAAAACACAAACTCGAAGTATTATATCATGAGACCCGAAGCCCGCGTGGGGCGGGTTAGGGGTGATTAGATCCTCTCTAGCCTCATTCAGAATGCTACCCTAAGCCTAAACCCTTAACTCTAAGCCCTAAACCTTGAAAACCCTAGACTCTAAACATTAAACCCAAAACTCTATACCTTAAACCTTAATCTCTAAACTCTAGACCTTAAGCCCTTAACCCTAAAAAAAAAGAATGGCAACATCGGAGTCTTTGCCGTGCCGGCCCGTGGCCGTGAACAAGCTCTCAAAATCTGGGTCTAAGGTGTTTGGGCATGGTGCTTAAGGTTTGGGTTTAAGGCTTAGGATTTGGGGTTTAGGGGTTTAGGGGTATAGGGTTTCAGTTCCAATTTTGGGCTACGTAGGTATGTTGCACAGCACTAGTTGTCTTCATATTCTCATATCAGAAATTCTGAGAGACTATGGGGTATTACCTGGTTTTCACTTGCTTGGGTTTTTCCAACTTGGCCTCAGCCCATACACCAAGGGTTTAGGGTTTAGGGTTCTCCACTTCCCGTTCCATTTAAGTCTCCCTTATTCCTTCTCCAGCCCTATACATCCCCCTGTTTAGAACCTAAACCCTAGACCCTACCCTAGACCCTGCGCGCTAAACCCTAAACCCTACCTTAAACCGCAAGCCCTAACTCCTGAATCCTAAACCCCGAATCCTCTTCTTCGTTTGGGACTTTCCCTACCTGAGATCACCTAACATTTCTTGATGCAGGCAGTGGGCATGGGCCCTTGTTAGGGAAGATATGAGGGGACTATACTGACCTACCAGAAGGAATCCTATGTCCACCCTTACTGGTCTTTTGGTAACCTTGATATTGACAGTAACTCATATTTCGGTAATCTATAGAAGGGCCCGGAACGTGATGAGAACCCCACTGTAGGACCTGTATAATAGCGACTCCAAAAACATCTCCTCAATCCTAAACCTTAAACCTTAAACCCCAAACCCTAAACCTTAATTAAACCCTAAACCATGAACCCGATTTTGAGACATCGCCAAGCCTGGCCGGGCTCCCTGTCTTGTGAACAGAAGGGTGCCCACGCTGCGATTGCAGAGTCATTTGGGAATCATAAACTCGGGTATAGGGTTTAGGGTTTGGGATATAGAAGAGTATGTAGGGATATAAATACTTATGCATGCTTATACAAGGTTTAGGGACTTTGGGAAAAATCTGCCTCTCTCCTTTAGGGGGGTCCCCATAATCAAAATTCCGACGTTCTGGACCTTAATTAACATAAACACGCGAGCATTACTACACAAGATGGATGGTGTTGGGTTGATGGATGCTTTTGTGCGTGCTGAACGAAGTTTACTGTTTAGGGTTTTGGATGAGTAGTGTTTTTGTTGCGGAAGCTTGGGGTTTGGGGTGTAGGGTTTAGGGCCTTCAGTTTACGTCTGTTGTCATTAAGTAACGTCAATTTTTTCTCGTACAGCACGATGCCCGCAAGAAAGATGCTCAATGTGACTCTATACTGGAGACCAAAACATTCTAACGCAAATCTTTTGTTCAAAGTCTTGGGTTTGAAGCGTCGGGTCTCGTTTGTCAAGCTTTTAGGGCATAACGTTCGAAGGTTTTGAAGTCCAGGTTATAGGGTCGTGGCGTGTAATAATTCGAGCTCTCGAGGAGTTCTTTAGCTACAACCCTTCCTTGTAAACCCTCATTAGGCCTACACACCATGTACATTCATGGGTTCCTCTACTACACCCTGAACCCTAAACCCCCCACCCCCAAGGCTCCCCCTTAACTATCGCTAATTAGGTGGAAAAACGCTGAATTAATTGGATAGGGGGTCAGCAAAGCAGCGCATGATAAAACACCTTCCGTCTTACATCCTCCCTAGACCCGGAAGGTTTAAGGTTCAAGCCACACACTTGAATTAAACCCTACTAAGTCCTAAGCCCTAAACCCGAATTAATCATGAAACGTTCGCCCTGCAGGCATTACCTCCAGGAATTAAAACGATGCTCACATTTGTCTGTAAAAGCAAAACTTCACACTCCCCCAAACTAACATGGAAACCCATATAGCCCCCCTTTTAGAAGGACTGTAGTCATTATAGGGCCCTTTTTGGGTTTCCATGTTAGTTTCCGGGAGTGTAAATCCTAAACCCATGAACCCTGGATCCAAGCTCGAAACCCCTTAATGTCAGCCCAGAATCAGCAACCCGAACCTGCAACGCGCAGCGTTTCCCTTGAAAAGTGAATGACTTTAAGCAACGCCAGTCCAGCGTAACTTTCCGTTCAAAGCCTACTTGCTAAGGTCGCTTTCAACAAGCTTCCGAATTACGCAAGTTGGGGGCAAAGTTCCGCTTCAATCACAATAAAATTAGGTTGGGAGAGGCCGTCATAGTTTGCCCAGTTTGAAAGGGGGTGTGGGAAAATCTAAGGTTTGGGGCTTCAGGCTTCAAACCTAAAAGGAAAATGGAACTTAGTAATTGTTTTTTCCTGGGGCACAGCTATTTGTTACCACCATACATGTCATGGCGTTGTATGGAGTTAGTAGGTCCCATGATTTTCCACGTAATTGTGTGTACGCACCAAACGCACTCCAAGCTCAACCAGCAACCCCCAAAGCAAGAACGCACATGATTCAAACAAAGCCTAAACAATGCAGAAAGCTTGGGTGCGCAACTTTTTTCCCCCAGGCCCAAACCCTAATTCAGGCTTCCAAATTGCCAAACTGGAGATTTCATATGAGCTAGAATCTAATTTCCTAGTAGCCACATTAGTAACCCCCAGAATGCTCCCGTATATAACCACCCATTATATAACTCCCTTTAAAACAATTAGATTGTAGTACATATGGTGACGGCTCTGAGAACAAGCGGCGGGTCCAAATACCTGACACACGTTGCAAGGCCGATGGCTTAGGATTCAAAATTTACGCTTATCCTCCGCGCAGCATTGCCTAAAACTTGCTGTTGCCAGGGTTCCGTGCTTGCCTCGACAAGCTTACACAACGTGAGATTTCCTTCTTCATCCACTTAAGTATTCTTTCAAAATGGACACGAAATCCCAATAGATCCTGACAGCCGTAAGGGCCTAAACCAAATACTGGTCAAACGTACCGGTTCAAACCTACCGGTCCAATGAATCGGAACCCAAAACTTCCTGAACCCTTATCCCGAATTCCTAAACTCAAAATTCCCACCTCGGTAAAGAAAACAACGATTCTGGTTGTTGGGTTGTTATCGGCGATGTGCAAATGCGGCATATGCCGCCCCTCGCCTTCCCCCACACGCACTCAGTGTGTTGGTGCCATTTCCACATGTTACCTCATGTTACCTCCAGCCATTGCGCAACAGGAGGCCCGAATCCCAAACCATAACCACTAAACCATAAACCTAGACGTGACACCCCAAACCGTTACGCCTGACATTTGAGCTATAGTCTAAACTCCTAGTATCCCCCTTAATAACCCCTATAGGCATATTTCTTTATAACCCCCTTTAAAGAGTTTAGACTGTAGCTCATTTAAAATACTGCACAGCGGCAGCTGGGCGAAGCAGCCCAACACCAGCAACATTGTCTAAGGGTTTAGGGTTAAGTTTTCTGCTTTGCAATGCCTCTGTGTTTTGGGTTTTGGGTTTAGCACGTAGGGTTCATGGTTTATGGTATGAGGTTTGGGTTGAGGGCGGTTAAGGATGGCATGGATTTTGGTTAAGAGGTACGGGCCCAGTCTGGGATTTGGGGTTGACTTACGGGGGTTAGTACGGAAAAAGGGAGTATATAGGGATTATGCAGGGATAATATTCCGATAGTCCCTACTCACCACCAGCAAGATTAGGGTCTACTTACAGCTGAGCACATTCACCCCTTTCTTAGTAAGCATACCCTGAAACCTAACCCTGAAATCCTAAACCCCTAAACTGTATAATCCATAGAACTGCAGCTAATTGGGGTTACAGGTAGGAAGCCTGAAGCAGCCCGAGACCAGCCTGATAGTCTCAGTGGTCAAAGTTTAGGGTTCAGGGTTTAGGGTTGAGGGGTTTTGTTTTTTGGTTCGGGGTCTTACGGATCCACGTGCTAGGGTCCAGACGTAGGCAACTGTTGGGCGTCGGCTGCTCCATCCCAGTTCAAGCCATTCCAGTGTGATGATCCAGCCGCAGATAAATCCGTTTCGGAAGATCCGTTGTAACCTTAAACACAGAAAGAAGCAATGGTATCATGACAGTATGAGGTGAGTAGCCCCTTGCTTAAAGCTTGATTGTTGCCTTGTATGGGCGTGCTTTGCTGCTAGCCACCGACTGATCGCGTTACAGCGTGACCTGGGAGCCAGAAAGACATAGGCTTTCTTCATCATTAAGGATATGATGGAACCTCGTTACTTGGAATATTCGGTTTGGGGGGTACGTACCAGAATGGTTATATCTGGCTTGGTTTTTTTTTTTTTTTATGATCCGCTGAATGAGACACCAACAAATTGACTCACAAATCTGAAGTAACTCTGTATACCTAAAGACATAGTAAAAGCTCTATCTCATGTGAGTCCTGTAACGGAATGATATGTTAGCCCTTTCGGGCTTCTACAGTACCAACCCTAAACCCTTGACCCTTCCTTGTTGATACCCCACGTTATGTGTGGTGGTCATTTTTGAAACTAGTCTGTTGCTTTCTCTGATGGCTTCCGGCACGGGTGGTTTTAGGGTTTGTGGAAAAGGCTTGCTTAATGCCAGTACCCTTCTTCCTCGGCAACGGCCCGCACCTTGACATTATGCATATTACCCTACAGGGTTTAGGGGGTTTAGGGTTTAGGGGTGAAGGGATGTATTTGCCAGTAACAGGGCCAGGCATTTCATCACTCTGATAGGCGAAGAGTGTTTCTGACTTTCCTAATCATACGTTCAAAGACCCCAAACCATAAACCGACCACCTGCGGTACACCACTCGAAAATTCTTCTGCGCCCACAGCCGTTGCACGATCGCCGCCCTAGCAGGCGCTTGGAGACAGTGGACTGGAGTTCAAGTTAAGGTCTAGGCTTCACTAACCCCAAATCCTACACTAAGTGAGGGGTCGCTGCCGTCAAGCGACAGACCCGAACGCTGGCCGACGGCTCACATCCCGAGGGCATGGCAGAAAGAGCTGGTCGCGGAAAGGTGAGGGTGGAGCCTCACCTCCTTCACGAGCCGTGCCAACCCCGCAGGGAAAACTCATCGCCGGCCATACCGGACCTGCGTAACCTCAAAACGTGCGCCATTGGCTCTAGTGTTGCTTTGTGGTTTTTGGCGGCCGCTGCAGAGGTCCGGGACAGAGGGCCTCCTCCCACAACCCCTACTCCAGGTTTCAAAGCAGGGGCCTCCCCTTCTAAATCTTCAGGGCCTCTCACAACCCCTCCCACGGTCCTGCCAGCTCCTACGCTTGGCTTATGGCGCTCTACTCAAACAGCACATCGGAAGCTGAGAAAGCACCTCCAATCCTATTGTCCAAAGAGATGGCTATGATAGGCGCGTGGCAGGAGGCCTCCCTTGAGATCCAGCGCAGAAGGAGATTCGTCTACACTGGCGCATCAAGCTTCCTATGGAGGACCAGCAAAAGGCAGAGCGTCCACAGCCCATATTTGAGGTTTTTGTCGACCATCTTCTGTGTGTAACGAGAGCGTCTGACTTCAATCGTAACCAGTTTTTGCAAATTTTCCCGGCCCCTGGTTTGCAGGGCCTCCCAAGGCGTCCCAAGGCCTCCCGAGGCCTTGCAGGGCGTTTGAAGGCTCCAGGCCTCTTACCTGCAACAAGTCTAACTGGGTCTATCTCAGAACATGTCTTCAGAACCTCCAAGGCCTCGCAGAGGCCCCCCCAGAGCCTGCACTCCACTGTCAGAAAGATATGCAGCAGGCTTTCTTCAGGTGCTTCCCCTGTTGACGACGGACAGCCAGCCTGTGAAGTTGTAATCGTGTGAAAGGATCAGCTCCTAATCGGGCGCGTTCGACCACCAGCGCTTTCTGCCATTACTGAGGAATCGTGCCAGTTGTGCGGGCCTGGATGATCTCTGCGGAAGGTCGTCCACTTCGGCCTTGTTACGGGTAGCCTTGTGGAGTGCTGCATTGAGCTCAACGCTTGTGAAGCGTGACAGCCTGTGTGTGACGCCGAGGGTGGGGCCCACCGGGGCATGAGCCCTCTGCCGAAGGTCCGGCTGGCGTGTCTGTGCGGCCTTTGCATCCTTGATCGACACTGGCCTCTGCGCTCGTAGTCGGAGCGGTTTGGCCATGCTTGCTTTGATGCCTGTCCACAAGCCAACCTGTCGCCACTTTACCCCCACTAACTTTGCGGCATCTAGGGAATCAGTCCTCACACCAACAGGGTGTTGCAGTCGACTTGCGGTCCCTCGGTCCCTCTCTCCTGTAAGGATGCGTAAGCCAAAACCCTTCCTTAACCCGTCATAATTTTTCCGAAGAAATGTAGACAGGAGTCAGGCGCTTAGCTCGTGCCCGAAGCCTTCAAGCGCTTTTTGGAACCCCATCTTTTTCTTCAGGGAGTCGTGGACTCAGCGGGCGCAGCATTCCCGGTTT
>CAJNIZ010005145.1:1699-20017 GCA_905231905.1 Symbiodinium pilosum | reverse complement strand
GCAGTGTCTCCATGACCGCTTGCATAAGCCCCTAAACCCCTAACCCTGAACCCCTAATCCTGGGGGCTTCAGGCTCTTGGCACGGGATTGAAAATTCAAGTCTCGGACTTGCTGCGCCAAATTAAAAGCTTAAACTAAAGTTCGCGGCTCAGGGTTAGGGTTTAGGGAGGCTTAAAGCATCCGAGGGCGGAGGCCCGGTTAAGTACACCCTTCTACCCCGCATTCAAACCCTTAACCCCCTGTGAATTCTCAACTCTAACTCCGGAGGCCTATACAAATGCAAACAGAAATCCTCAATCCCTAGACCTTCAACTCGACGCTCTGAACCCTGGCCTACCTACAACTGGAAACTCTGGACGCTGAACTCTGAACCCTAGATCCCCAGCCCAAAGCTCCACACTTACTCACCCCATGCCAGGGCACAGAAGGATGGCGGGCAGTAGGCGAAACGCGAGCTGCAGGGCAATTGGCAGCGGATGGGGTGCCAGGAACCTGGGCCGAGGATTTTTTCCTGGGATTTAGGATTCGAAGGGTATCCACTCAACGAAGCTCATCCTTTGAATGTTAGTTCCAGCCCGTTTTCCTCCGCAAGCCTGGGAACTGCTTTAAAGCTGGCCCTAGACACCCCCAAGCTGCAGAAGTGTATGTAGATATTCAAGGTGCCCTCAGACTCTCTAATTACATGGAACCCTTGGAACCCTGAAGCTGTACCATCTGCAGCCCTACACCACAAACCAGGATCCCAGAATGTTGTGGCCCTGGGCTCGTCCGAAGTGAGCGGTGGCCTGCTCACCCCGACAGAACAGTAACACGAGAGCTGTTTGCCGGATCTTGCTGAGGGTGGTCATGAAACTTCTGCCAGCGCCTGCTACTAAATATTAGTAGTGGGTTCCATTGTCTTCTCCATTGTCACTGTGATACCCCTGAATAACTGAGTCATGCCTCCGGGCCGCAGGGTTACGTTATGCAGCTTGCATCTGCGGAGGGATCTACAAAGAGCTTCTTGGCTATAATTGCTGCGCAGCCGCGTTGCATGCTTGCTGATGTACACTGAGGACTTGGCCTGTTGCAGGCCTACGTGGCCCAAAGATTCTGCAAGTCTCTGGATGCTACAGGGCTACATACTTCGGTATTCTTCTCCGAAAAATGTCCTGCTTAATTTTCTGATGGTGATAGCAACGTAAGCCTCATACGCTTACACAAGCCTACATCATCCCACCTGCTGTTCTGAGCCTAGTGTAGCCAATGAGGTATGACCTAAGCATCACTGTGAAACTCTCGAATTGATGCTTCCTTGGCTCACTCTGAAGCGCGCATCTTGACCATATCCCTCGTGAAGAACGCCCATGTAAACATGTCTATCAACTTCGCATCCCAGTAGTTTCCCTACATAGCTGCTTAAAAATAATCTTCCCGATCGCAGATGGGAGGCTCTGGGAGCAGACGGATGGGACCCATGGCTGCACCAGCAGCATCAGCCTGAGAGCTAATTCACATCCCACACAAGCCCATTTCCTGAAGCAGGCCACTGCTGAAATACTGCTACTGCTGCAGCCACCATCACCAACACAGAGACTACACAGGCTACAGATGCTAGCCATGATAATGCCACATCCACAACCACCATACTACTGCCTCCAATAACCACCATTCTGGAATCAATACATGAGGCGACGCAGTCAGAACTCCAATCTGAAGCCAGGCCACTTGCAAGGAACTGAGGCCTGCCGCCTCGGGCAAGATGTCGTCAGGCTTCTGGCGGTCTCCTGGCTAGGGGTTAGGGTTTAGTGTTCTTTTCTGGCGTGTAGAGGAGGATAAGGGGGATGGATTATGTGGATAGTACCTGATGCGGGTACTGGCTAGGTTTTGAAATTACACTCACCAAAACCAGAATGAAACCCCATATCAAATATCCAGAAGCCAGGCAAACGCTTGTTTAGACGATGACCCAAAAATCGGAACTCTACACCCTACACCTTTGTCCTTGGACCCTTAAGCCTAACTTCTACAGTAAATCCAAAGTCTTGAACCAGTGCTCCTGCACCTTCCACCAAACAATTCGAGAGAGGAGCCACTGCGTGGCCTCCTCCTGGCTGCTTTGTGGACCCCCTCCAATAGGAAGAATTTTGTGTGTAGGGTTTAGGGCCTTTAGCGGTTTAAGGTTTCGAGTCTCTACCCAGACCCCTTACAGGATCCAGACAACAGAGCTCTCCCAAAATGACCCCCGTTACTACGTTGGGGAAGCTAGGGAATCATCGGGAGGTTCCATTTTTGGGATCCTTCACTGGGTCTGGTAGCTATTCTCGCCTTGAGAAATCCTGCATATTGAGAGTTTGTAAGCATGGGGTAGGGCCGCTCTTGACAAACTCACATATGCCTGGATTACTACAGACTTTCTCTGTTCCTTTTACGAGGGTGTCGGTCTTGCGGTGTACATCCGCAAAAATGCTGCAGTCCTTCTTCTAGAGACAACAAAAGAGCGGAACCTGAGAATTCCCCTAAGCCCTAAACCTAAAACAATGTGACGTGCTCAATCGAACCAACTGCTCATCTGCGCTTGCTTGATTATAGAAGCCCTGTTGATGTTAGACATCTTGCATGAGCTTAGTATACTCAAACCCCTCAACCCTAGACCAGAATTCCAAAGCTAAGGGGTGCTCAGGTTCACCAGGACATTTTGGTATCAACCGTCTCTCCCTTGCAAGCTGGTCTGCTTTTTTCCTCTTACGGTCCAGGGTTTGGTGTCTAGAGATGTCTAGGGGAATTATCATCGAAACCCTACATTTTGAAGATGATGTGCTGCCAAGAACTCACAGCCGGCGGCTCATGAGACTCTGAACAAGCCCCCCAAGAGCCGCCAAGAGCATTGACAAGCAGAAGGGCATCTCCCGCCTCTACATCCTTGTAAACAATCCCGTCACACTGTCTGTACTCTCCTCAGTCCCTGAAAGCCTCAAACACGTCGACAAGAAACTGATGTGGCACTCCAGGGAAGCTTAGGCAAGCACCGCACCCAGCTGCAAAAGGCCGCAGGGGAGTCCCGTCGGCGGCCTGCTTGGGGTGCAGCGCTTAGGGTTTGAGGTGTACACAGGCTGCAGAGAGAATCTTTTTGGGTTTACGACTATCTATAATCAGACCTCAGGGTTCATGGGTTCATACGGTTTTCAGGCTTAGTGATTAGTGCTCTGACCCTCAAGTTTAAAGCTTTTAGTTCGGGGCCTGCCTCAAGTTCCAAGCAACACTTTTACATGAGCCCAGATTCCAAGGCACCAAGGCGCGTTTACCGTTCAATCCCGCGGTTTAGGGTTTAGTGCAACTTTCTTCCTCTTGTTACAGTCAGACTAATCCCTGTTAGTACATGAAGAAGATGTAAGGACAAAAGTTAAACACATTCGGTTGCACATTCGGTTGCTATTGCCGGACAATATCTTGGGTCATTGCTAACAGTCCTTGAGGGGATCTTTTCATTATGCTGACTTTTTCTGTAGGAGATAAGATGCAAACGATATCCTGTGAGCACCCCAAGTCCAAGAGATTGCAGATGCTCAAGTGATCTGCATGGCCGCTATATCATACAGTAGAATTTATCTTCTTACCAACAATCCATGTCAGACTTCTTCCATCAGCAACCACACTGAACTGAAATCAAGGTTCCACTTCTCTGAACCTGAAAAACTCAAAAACTTTTCGGATTAAAAAAAAATGTGTTTGCAAGCCTCCAGTATGCACTGGCCAGTGTCAGATACTTCCAGTCCATGCCCTTGGGTTCTGAACTTCTGCCCAGGGTAGCGATGTTTTGGCTCTGGGTATTGCAACAATTTATAGAATCATCTTTGTCATCAAGAATCAGGGAAGTTGCTTCCTGACTGGAAGTCAAGCTGCGCAAGGTTCTGGCTGTTAGACCAAGACTTGCATTTGAGACTGACAAGCATGACTTGCCCACCATGTGAAGCCGTAGATGCGCAAACCATGAAAGCACCCAAAACTGTTAGAGATTGCGGGAAGGGGAGAGGGTGGGGCACGCAGAGTGTATGGACAACAGGCAGAGAAACATGAATCAGGCCTCAATTGGGATAGGATCGGGGGCTGTGGGAGGATCTCAGGAACTTCCAATTTGGACGTGTTCGAGGCTTGTCAACATAAGTGTGCTTGAAGGGACCTTCCTCCAAAAACATGTTTATTCTTTCGTGGGGCCCTTTTTCTACTTCATCATTGCAGCTGGAGCGTTGGTAGGGAGAGGTCTCTCCAAAAATATGGGCACATAAGAAGGGACCCCCAATTTGAAAAGACGGACTCCAAGTGCAGCCTGTGCAGCCATGGCACTTTCGCGCAGGAAGAGGAGCAAGGAGCCAGCTTCCGGTTCACTGTGACCAGGGTTCTTCCTCAAAGGCAGGTACACTCTAAATCCTAAACCCTAAATCCTAGACCCTAAATCCTAAACCCTAGACCTGAAACCAGATGCCCGAAACAGGTCAGAACTTTGGCAGATTCTGCTTGACTTGATCTGGTTTAAGCTCTGAAGCAAGGACCTTCTGGCCTGATCCTACCCTAAACCCTACGCCCTAAACCCTGAACCCTAAACCCGAAATCCTAAACTCTAAACCCTAAATCCTAAACTCTAAACCCGAATTACTAAGCCCAAAACCCTAAATCCTAAACCGCCTAAGCGTGTTGGGCTAAGGGAAGCCCTAACCTGCCTGCTTCTTGCCAAGGCGGCCTCTGACGCCACCTGGCCCGGCCAGGCGCGTAGCAGGCGATGTGAGCCTCGAGCATTCAGCCAGCCAAGCTTTTGGGCTTTTAGGGCTGAGAGGGCTTTAAAGGATCTTAAGTTTTTTAAGGTTCTTAGGGTTCTTAGGATTTTTAGGGTTTTTAAGGTTTAGGGTTCTTAGGGTTTAGGGTTTTTAGTGTCGAAGGTTTACGGTCTTGGATTGGGGTTATAGTATCCCTTTAATATCCATCTTAAGAAGATAGAATATGATGTATATAGGCATCTTCCTAGGATGGTGGGGACTTCATAATCTACTTAAAGGTGACTACAATCATGATTTGGAATCCTGCATCCTTTGAGCTTCAGGTTGGGTGTTTGCTGTTGCATCTTGGCAGCATGGCTCCGGCAGTTTACCTGTAGGAACAACAACGGGCATCCTAACAAAAAACACTAAGCCCTGAAGCCTAAGCCCCGAAATCTACAATCCCTAGCACGTGTATCTCTGGTGCCCTTTGGTGCCCAGCGGCGTTTGGCATAAAGGGATGTTGCCAGAAAGCCTTGGAAAGACTAGCTGTCATGGTTGCGGCTGGGGTTAAGGGCTTCGGGTTTGGGTGTGAAAGCAAGTCACGTCACCATAAAAAGGCAAAAGCAGCAGTTTCCACTGCAGTTGCAGCTGAAATTGTGCTGCGAATACTGTATGTTAATCATGGAAACGGTGGCCAACTAAAACAAGAAAAGGATGTTTTCAGCTATGGCTACAACAATTCGAACCACAACAGTAGAGACGGGACTAAGTCCACCGTGATGTTGTACGGAACTCAGCTTTCCAGAATCTAAGGGAGTCGAGATATGCCCAGATGCCATCGTCGGGAGATGTTTGCAGCAAGCTTGCAAGGGGACCCTGCAAGACGGTCAAGGACGCAGTGTTTAGAATTTGTCTCACGGTGTAGGATTGAAGCCCAGGTTTCAGGCTGCAAGAGGGTAGCACACTCTACATGCAGATGCCCACTCTCGAGCCTCCAAACTCTGCGTTGCAATGTATCTGGCCAGCCATTCGTTGCTTTCTTTGTCGCTCCTCCACAATGTTTTGGTGTCAGCGCTCATCCGCAAACACTGGAAAGTCATTGACAGCTTGCGCGGGTTCTTAGGTTGACGCACTGGCAGGAACAAACTAGCCCAAGGAAGAAGATGAGATGGCTACATTTGTTGGCAAGGAGGTCCCACATCTGACACACCTTATCCTAGTGGATGAAGGCAGGGCAGGAAGGCATCGGATGTAGGGATTTTGTTGGGGATTTCATACGGTTGACCCATCTGCCATCCCCGACTGGCCATCAGTAAAAGACTGGAGACTGGCTTTGGATTGAAGAGATTGCTTAGCATTTTAATGAGTGCACGGATTCGCAGTGCAGGATTTGGATATGTGGAAACATGGCTGGGTTGCTGTTTTCAGTTTCCATCATGGGTATACATTTGGCCCATTATAGTAACTTAATTTTAAGTCGCAACCCAGATGGTAGGAAGTGCCAGATACGAAGCGCCCCTGAAATTCATAATGGGCAGTGCCTTGTCTTGCCTGTAGCTCGCAAGGACATCTCAAGCAGACTCGGGCGTAGATCGCGCCCTCAGCTTATTCCAGGAGGAAAAACTATGGAGAACTGGTGGTTTTTTGGTGTCTAGGCACGCTGAGGGAAGCTTCGCGAGGCGGAACTCTACATACTGAAAAGCCTATTCAAAGCCGCTCACAAATTTCTCTTCTCTCTTCCTATAAATCCTGACCTTGCAGCACCTTTCCCCACATGCATGCACAGAACCGCTCACCTCCCTCACCCTTTCCATGAAAGGCTCCAGCCCCTTGAGATTCTATGTGGTTCTCTGATCTCTGATGGTCTTGAAGGCCTCAGGGTGGTGAGTCGCGCTTTCAAATCACCTGAAACAAGTTGACTCCACCCCAGAAATAATTGCATCTCCACATGAAGTTCCCCTTTTCTCAACGCCCCCTTAACTGTAATCCCAATCTGAACCGAGGCAGGACTGAGACCTCCTGAGATCTGTTGGTCCAAAAAAGAATTTACTGAACAGGGCTTACTATGATGTAATTGTATATCATTAAAGAACACTTAAAGCTCCAAGAAGCGTGTTTTTTCACGTATCTCGGGCAAAGAGATTTCAGGATCACACTCAACCATGAACCCTAATTAAACCCCAAAGCCGTGATTGCAAACCCCGACCGAGCCAAGCACCTGGCTTGGGATATAAGGACTTCCAGAACATCTGTCTTTTTTGGAGATCCGTTTATGTAGGGTTTAGGGTACAAGGTTTAAGGTTTAAGGTTTAGGGTTTAGGGTTCCTGTTTAGTAGGTAAGGGACAGCATGAGGGAAATTCCCACTTCTTGCCGCTAGGGCCTCCTTGGGCATGAGCGACTGAGCGCAGAGTCTCCCAGTCAACCACCTTTCGAGACACTGCCACGCAGTTCCCAAAAGACCAAGCATAAGGATGCCACATGAGCTACGGTAGTCAGTATTACCCAGAAAACTAATGGACATGGGTTCCTTATTAGGGACTACATTATAGACTCTTCTAAACTGCAGGAGGGAGTCCCCTAGTAAGACTAGTAGAGGAAGCATTGCAGATATTTACTAGGCTTTTTTGCCACTAATTCTTGCCTAAAATTCGTTGCCTGAACGACTGCTACAGCTCTGTGCATAGCACTGTCATTGCCGCTATGTCGTAGTGAGGGCACCTGCTATAACTGGTTGTACTCTTGTTCTTACGATCACTCTTATCCTGATGTTTGCCGTAGTTGTAGCAGGTATGCCAACATACGCTGGTACGACAACTTTTGGTGTTGTTGGGGCGTGGATCGCACTGTTTTCCTGCCCCCACCTGCCATCACAACTGCTAAACACCAAAACCAAAGGCCAATGTAACCCCTGAACCTGCAATAAAACGACCGGGAAGCGCTGAACACAAGGCCCTTGACTCAAAGCCTCAACGCCAATCCCCAAGCCTTCAACCCACAACTCCAAACCCTGGCAACCCCCAAAGTGCGAAACCCTAGACCCCGAACCGGAAAACATGCAGGGGATTCCACAAATGGAGCCCCCAAAATGTGATCATTCTTATCATAGGGACCCCAAAACGGCCCCTGACCGTTGGAAACCTCCATGGCCTTCTCCGCCCAGGCAGGACCATGGGATGCTGTGCTCAGGCCCTGATGATGCAGGAAGCAAATACGGGCGTCTAGAATTTGGGTTGATAGGCGAGGGTTTGTTGCTTGGAGCAGAGGTTTCAGGGTTAGGTTGAGGACTTACGGGTAGAATTGGAGGTGAAGAGGCTTCCAGAAGCAACCTGAATGCAGATTCTCAAATGCCTTTGGCCGGCGTGCTGTAGGGAATGCGAACCCTGCCTGCCTTTATGTTCCACGCACATAAACCCTGAGACCCCTAAACCCTTCAACCCTGACCCCTCAATCTAGTGGAATGTGTGAATTCATGCGTTCAGATTTGTTCAGCAGTGTTGTGCGTGAAGGGGCTTGGGAGTTTGCAGCTTGGGGGGCTGTAGAGTCCAACTGGCGCCAAGGGTCTTGTGTCAAGCTTGTTTTTGGCCGATGAGCAATGCTGACAAATCTCTTGTCACAGGGCAATTATGCCCATACATTTTCGCCACCATATCACACCCTGATTCCCTACAAACTTGCGAGGAGATGTTGCTGATGGCGGTAGAAACAACACCATGGGCAGTCAAGACATTTCCGTTGGGGGATACACTGGAAACAAAGATTATGCTATTTTGGATTAGAAGAGTATGTCTGGAAATGGGCGTCCTCGTAGACCTGCGGAGGCCACAATCTTACAAAGGTCGCAATTTCCACAACATTTTCCTGCAAGGAAGCCCAGAAAAATATTGGTTTCACAGAGAGAGAGAGAGAGAGAGAGAGAGAGGGGGAGAGAGAGCATTTGACTTACCAGTTGGTGCCTTCCCTCACCCTACTTGTTGCTACAAGTAGTTGGGAATGAGAGAATGAAAAATGAAACGGAACCTGCTGGGCACATGCATGTACATACAAAAACACATATGCATATACATAAATCTGTATAGAGAATTTCTAGCTTAGGGTGTAGGTTTGCACTAATGAAAAGCTGGAAAAAAGATTGAAAACTACCACACTGTTCGGGATTATATAGCGGCTACCAAAGGGATCCGATCCTCCTTTCCCTACAAAGCAACTAGTAAACTGCCTCCTTCAATGGTGCCAGCAACGGGCCCGGCTTCGAATCCAGCAGCGAGAAGACCTCCCTGCAAAGCAAGGAAGACTGTTGGACCCTGGGGATGAACATGCATATAGGGACTGCAAGGGGATGAAAAGCTCACTTCTCAGAGCCACACTAAGGCCGTCAGCGTCCTCTGTCGCTATTCGCTCGCAATTCACCCCTAGCAAGTTTAACCTTGCAGCTGCTACCTTAAGCTGAACGGGCTTGTGCCCCGACGTAGCCACCTTGCCGGTCTTGGGTTTAGCATTCAGAGACTGTGGGTGGCACCAAAACACCCGCCTGACCCCTGGTACTCCGATATAGTTTAGAACATAAAGTCATGCAGGATTGTTAGCAACAACTCTAGAAACCACTACATAACACAAGATTCCAGTTCATGTTCCTTTTTTCCAGGTGATTCTCCATCATTGGGATGTGTAGTAGCCTGATTGTTGGAAGGAACCAGCGTAAGAGAATACAACCTTTAAAGCTGAAAGATGTCCCTAAACCGTAGATAATCATGAATAGGTCCCACAAGTTTGCCACCCGAAACCCTAAACACTCTACCGTAGAGGCAGCCATCTTAGGAGGATCTTCATTGCCTGACAAAGTCTTGCAGCAGGCGCAGTTGGTCTTGAGCGGGCGCCCAGGTTGGAGCACCTGAAGGCCATGCCTGACAATTTGCACGATTAAGAAAGTTGCATGGAAAATGGAGAGGAAATGGCAACTTGAGTTGCATAGGGGCTTCTAGGGTTCATACTACACATGTGCATCACAGGCATGATTCTTCAGGGAGGTACATGGGGGCACTATCTTTGGCAACTACCTCGAACGTACAGCATGAATGGCAGCCTCACATGCTTAAAGTGCATATTACCGACACCCACACAACATAGCGTGTCTTATCCAAGAAGATCAAAAACTCAAACTACTGCATAACGTTAGGTCGACCTGCTTCATACAACCAACTACCAATGCTAGAGCATTTTGCGATGCCCCCTCTTTCGCGTGAGAAAGGCCGTATCATGCCTATATTACGGTACTCATATCGCAGCTCATGATTTTGCTTGCACCTGCTGCAGCTGCAAGGTCATCACTTCTGAACCGTCCTCGCTGAGCCAAAACCGGAACAGGCAGGAGATTTTTCCTCTTCGGCGTTTGGGGGCAGTGGGACCCTGCTTCGGGTTGAGGCTCTGGGGCTTGGGCTTGAGGATAAGTGCGAACCCCCAGAGGAAATGCACAAGCTCTGAACATCTCATGATGAACTCTCAGGCAAGAGGATCCTACAGAGGCCAGTATGTACTTTGCAGTTTGCACGAGCCCACACAACCCTAAACCCTAAACTCTAAACCCCTGAACCCCTAAACCCTAAACCGCGGCATCTTGCTGCCATGAGGCTACCCCCGCATTGCATCCCAATCCTTCCCTCTGACGTGTTATTGCCTCTTTTGACCTCCATGCTCTTTTGCGCTTCTGAGGGTGAGGGGAAAGGAGGGGCTACTTCTTATGGCTTGGCCTTGGGTTTCCGGATTAGGGTGGTTTGGGTTTAAGGACCATGGCTCCTTGAACACCGGAGTCTTCAGGCGACATTGAAACGGCATGCCATCTCCTCAAGGCGCCGAGCAAGCAAGAGCTAATTTTAGCGTGGCAACTGTGAAAAAGATCAGGTACTGGCAATTGTGGCAACCTCAACCTAAGCCCTTCGCAGCGAGAATCAAAATCATCTGGGGATGCTACTGCGAATTCCTTAACAAAGAAACAATGATATACCAACAGTAGCTATACTGAAGTGCACAATCAAAGCAACGCGCTGTTCTTTTCATAAACACTTTCTTGAGTAAAACGGCACCTGCCGCAAAACTAGTAAGAAGGAGGCATAGAAGAAAATGCGCTATAACTCCATACAGGACTCAGAACAATGATGGTCGCAAAACTGCTGTAAGTACTGAAAATCAGGCGGATGAATGTCAACATCAGCAGCGCTTAAATACTAGTAATCATCATTCGGGCATGAAGTAACTGCACTGACCAGACCCAGGCAATGACAACAAGGTCACATAAAGATGCATGATCGGGGGTCAACTACATGGGTTATCAGAGCAATAGCAGGCACTCTGGTTTAAGCAAAAGTGGACATGCGAATCCCCGAAAGAAGACATTCAGATAAAGGAAGGATAACGAAGCGGTTAAATCCCGAGAACTAGCCAGACTTTAAGCTGATAGACATCACATGGCAGTTTCCCTTAAAAAGGGGGCCCCAGTGCAAACCCGAAATACTACGGTCCTAATTACAGGGACCCCAAAAAAAGGATTCCTAATTTTGGGAAACTCCCGCATCTTCTTGAGGCCAAGGCCGCCCCAGTCAAGGCCATCATGTGCAGGCAGAAGCACGGCAAGTGGCAGGACCTGCACCGTAAAAAGCTACCCCAAGGAATGACAGTTTGCCAAGGCAGGAATAATGTGATTTAGTGTGTTGAGGATCGGGGTTTTTAGGAAGCTGAGCTGAGGATTAGAAAAGGCGAAAAGATGAGAAGAATACTCCAAGGAAGTCCTGATAAAAAGGTATACTTGTGGCTAGCCTTCTGTGCTCGGGAGATTCTTCAAGTCGCCCCCCCACAATCCTTACACACATCTCCTGTGTATCCGAAGAGTCCCTGTATAGGGCCTCCTATTTTCAGACAACCCAATGGCCCGCCTCTGCTGCAGCTGGCAACAGCAGGACATATGCCGAAAGCTCATTGCACATGGTGGGTTGAGGGTTTAAGGTTTAGGGTGTACTTTGGCAAATAGTTCAGGATGTTCTGCTGTAAACTCTGAGGGAAGGCTTCGAGATGATTCGAGGCGGGTGGCGCAACATGCAGGGATTCCAGTGCTGTTTGGGCCCATGTGTTCTGACTATTCTTATTGTTCTTCTTCCTGTTATTACAATTAGTATTATTGCTTTTGCTACTATTGCTAGAATTAGTTATTAGCAGTATTATTATGCGTATCGCGTTTTGCATGCTGCTGCCGCCGCCGCCGCTGCTGCTGCTGCTGCGATGAGATGTCCCTTGGGAGTAAAAGAAGACACTCAACCAAGGTTCCACGATGGAGAGTTTTTGGGTATAGGGATCAGGAACGCCCGGAAATGTCGAACATCACTCCTGGAAAAGAACCCTGCACTGGGTGGTTGTCAGTAGGGAATGACGAAAAGGAAACGACTCTATCAGCCTAAGAGTTGCGTCATGTCTCACACAAACGCTGCATGCGAACAGGGGTTATAAAGCAGCTACTGTAAAGGATCCAAGGTACCAATGCCTCCTACCAACAACCTGCAAGTGCATCCCAAGCCACAGTCACAGCCCTGATATCTATGCATCAGTACTTAGCAGAAATAGAGATCAATAGTGGCTACGAAGATCAGAAACTCATGGCAATCAGCTGTTGACTCGAAAACACTGGTAAACATTGCTGTGTGTTGTGGCTCTTGCTTAAGAAGAGGTCATGGTACCCTCACCACACCTGCAGTTGCTGTAGAGCTTCATCCATTTCCTCCTACGCGAAACCTTCTCTCGTGGGAGGACTGCCTCGCAATCTACGCAAATCCTCTTGCACATCCGAATGTAGGCTGCCTGGAAGTTGAATCTCAAGCCGCAGTTGAACTTGATGTGCATGTTTACGTGAAGAGGCTGAAGGCCTAGGGTTCTAGGGCCCTAGGCATCTGAGAGTTATGTGGTTGAGACCACATTGAAGGACCAAGCCGACATCATCTCGACCTGGGAAACACAGTTTTGTTTGGCAGCTGCAGAGCAACAGCCGGCCGGGGCCTTGCCCTATCAAGTTGCGGCGTGTCGCTCTGCATGGATGCTGTGAGGTTTACCAGGGCTGGTCCCAAAAAATTGGATATGCGACCTTGCACATTTACTCTATGCATTGTCAACAAGGACAAGTGATCAAGTGAGAGCTGAAGGCTGAAATCCCAGGCGTTCGGAAACACACGCCTGGGATTCCCTGATCAGCTTTGGAATATGGCCGGTCCTTGCACATCTGACAATGAGCGGGTGCTCAAGCAACAAGCCAACACAAAAAACTTGAAGGAGCCTGATGCTCGGCTGCGGGGACTCAGCACCATGCTTTATCCTCATCAAGATGCTGCATGGCGCTGGCAAAGCGGCTGCGATGTCCCTGCCAAAACTAACACCCGCAACCTTCATCGCATTGCGTGGCCGCGCCAGAAAGAGCAACCCATCTTCCACCTGCACATTCCTCATGACCGATGCCGGGAGATCCGCTGTCCTACATAAACAACCAGAATTCTAGAGCCACGTCTTCAAGACAGGGAACCCTGTTCCACTGCGGCGGCGATCAAACAACTGAAGATTGATGAAGGACATCGTCCCAAAATTCATGAAGGCTTCAGGTGCTTCTCCAACAGCCATCCAGGAAAATATGTCTGAATAACTATGTACTTGAAGCACTTGAGGCTACGCCTGCATAATTGAGAACAGCGACAGCGACTATGAGGTGTCTGCAAAGCTTGAAGATTTCCAGAGCAAAAAGCCGGTCTGCACAACGTTGGTGCATCGAACTTCAGGCTGAAAATTGCTGCACCTGGCTGATGGCAATGGCCTTCTCAGGGCAACTGAGCCCTTAATAAGGTTCATGTGGCAAATGCTCAAAACTATGGCCCCTTCTTGGATACCCTACAGGTTAGGAGCCGTATAAAGCTGGGAACCCAAGAGGGCACCATAATTCTGATAATCACCCTATCGCAATGTCTTGCTGGGGCCTGGGGACCTCAGCGAGACCGCGGACTCACATATACGCGGGTACACCTCCATCGCTTGAAAGGGGATTCTGCATACAAATGCAAGGGCCTAGGAGTGACAAGGCAATGGAACCTACTGAAGGCTTTAGGGTTTACCGTGCTTCAAGGACGCTGAGCGGTAAAGTTTGTTCAGGCTTTCTGCCTAACGCGCCCAGAACATGAATCGGTGAGATAGCAGTGGCTTTGGAGTTCCTGGTAAGCGTTGTGGACCGATTCTTGGCAAACTCACAATTCTGAGACGTCGAACAACTACGCCACGGACCTCTGCAGCTTCACACGTTGTGGCATGGACTGCACATACCTGTCTGTCGCGAGCAGCATGCCTTTGCATTGGGCTATGGCCTTGCCTTGCCTTGTGGCAGGAGCTAAGCAGTAGTACCGGTGGCACCTAGCGCAGCCTAAACAAAAAGTTCACAAATCCGTAGAAAACAGGGATCTTTCTGCTAGCTAGCTGGAACCTGTAGTGGTCCTGTCAAAGATGCTTCTGGATTGGCACGTTACAGCGAGGTGGGGCAAACAGGACCTGTAATGGCAGCATCGCTCAGACGTCCACTCGTAAGGCCTGCCTTTGAAGAGCTTTCTCAAAACACCTCAAAGGATTGAATCTGGCACCTGTGACGCCAAGCTGCAGTCCATCGGCTTCAGGACACATGGCTCAGGTGAAACTGTCCACGTAGGTTTGAAGATGGAGTCTGCCCAAGCATCACCTCATCCCAGCCCTTACGGCATCGCTGTAAGCGTACAAGGAATGCAGCTATTGCAGGGCTGTTGCATATGTCCAAACATCGGGGGCAGGAGGGGGGGCCTTCTTACACACAATACCATAAAACCTCTTAAAAGATTCCCAGAACGGAACATCTGGTTTTTGAACCCCTTTTGGGAGCTCTTGGGGCCGGTCCAGACTGACGGCTTTATCAAGTTATGGCGCTTAGTGTTCAGTGAGCTTGGAGGTCCGCTTTGGGGGGAGACTCCTTCAACCAAGCTGGTTGTGTCTCAGGGACCCATGCTTTAAGAAATGGCCATGGAAGTACTGCAAACAGGAAGAACTTGCTTTATCTTAACAGAAGAACCTACGGCAAGTGAAGACTTACTTCTGAAATCCTAGAGCCTAAACCCTAAGCCCCTAGAGCCTAAAGGGCCAAACCCTGCGGGCTTTCAGCTATCCCTCCTCAGGTTGCTTTTCTTTTGTGTAGTATGTGGCGCAACCCTGTCGTACAGCTAGACGCAAGTTCAAGCCTTCGCATCACATAGGGATTTAGGGGTTTGGTTGGGTTTAGGGATTAGGGCCTAGGGTTTCAGAATTTGGATCTAGAGCCTAGGGTTTTGGGGGGACCCCAACATTGCAACTAAACCTCCCTCTGATATCATCTTGACCGTCACCCTTGTTATAATCTTAAGAGTTGCACGTGCTTTTGAGAGCACCTTCTGTAGGCCTGGAAAGCCTAGCTGAAGCTCCAGATGCCAAGCGCTAGCACCGGCACCGTAGCATGTTGAACTTTGACCTACACGAAACCTGCAATGCTTTCAGGGACGCAAAGCTTTGGGCTTCAAGGTTTTCGGGTGTAAGGCTGGGGATTTAGGGTTTCAACCGAAAGGGCTGCGTGACAACCTACAGAACTTTTGGACTGGGAAGTTACAGGGCAAGGCCGTCAGGCAGCAGACCGTGCGGGAGCAGAAGCAGCGTCGCTTCGCCAAAACCCCCACATGCAGATGCTCGAAAGATGCTACCTCGCTGCCATTCCATCCAACCGACGGTAAGGAGTCTGCCAAGACCTGCAGGAACCGCACTCCAAGCAGGACACGTCTTCAAGCAAATGGGCGTGCGGTAGAGTTAAGGATCTTTCTCGATATTTATCCATGGACCCTTCTGCTTAAGAAAATCCCCGCTTTGCCGGCCAGAAAGATCTTGGGCATGTGGGAGGTGGTCACACTGACTCTACATGATGGAGAAGGATTGGTATGCAGCGTCAGTTTGCAAGTGCTTCTTTCCACTCCAGACGCTGAACTCGGGCTAGAAGGGCATGCGTGTGATTGCTGGACTTCACAAATATCTGAAATTTCAAAGGTAGAGATTCCTAGCAGCTGGAAGTTAGTAGCTGCTGGTCAGCATGGAGGCTGGACGCCCACTGCAAGAGATCAGCTTCCAATTCCGCCAGGTTCTGCGTCCGACAGCTTGCCATAAGGCGGAGCGCCAAGCTTCGCTGCGCCACAAGACATTGACCACAATGTGCGCAGATGGGGGGACCTCGCGCTTGCCACAATCGAAACACACCTTCAAAACCGATCTTCAGGCCCTGCCCAACCTTCTGCATGCCGAGGTGGCAGCACATGCTTTGTCCACGGGAAAACTTTGGGATACTAAGAAGCGACAAAGTAGGCACACTAGATCGTCACAAAGCGGTCCAAACAAAATGCGAAAGCGTCCATGTTTGCAGAAGGTTCAGCTCCGCAGCATCCATGACAGTGCTCGGGCTTGCAGCTCACTGGTTTGGCCTGCTTGCTCCAGAGACTGCTCTGATTCTGGTGGCAAAAGCGGAGAACTCTGCCACCTGCTAGCCTCTCACAGCAAAGTAGACCTGCTCAGTAGTTGATCAGAATCTGAAAGGCTCTGAGAATGCCTAGAGTACCCATGGGTTCATCTGCACAGTTGCTGTGAACTACTGAATCCTTGCAGCTGCCAAGACGGCTTTTCCGTGCTTGATATCATGTTGCAAGGTTACAAAGAGAAACGTGCGTGCGAGGCAAGATGCAAGAATGTGAAACTACATTAGAGCTGAGGCATGCGAAAGGGATGCACTTGAAGACCGTAGCAGTCCAGCTCCAAGCCGCACGTCATGCCGTGTGAACGTCTTGTAGACTGTTCGTGTTTGGAGGCCTGTTCGGCATTTTGTGGTCTTGTGATGGACCAGCGAACAGCCTCTCATGCGGCCTCTCTGACTTTCGTTCTCAGCTCTTGTCAGCTGCTACTGGCAGAGCAGCATCGCGCTGTTTCGAAAAGTCCTGGGTCTGAAAAGGGTCTTTCATGGACTCACTTCTCAGACTTGTCTGAACCATAGATGCCTGTCTTGACCTTGCTCTTGGCAACTTGAAGTACTGCACGCCAGTCGTCATGACTTTGACACCCTGTCCGACACAAGATCTTGCATGTTACTGCCGGTGACAGCTTATGCATGCACCTACAGTCTTCCCCACACAAGCCCACATCACGACACCAACACATCCCCAGTCCAAACATTTAGGAAACCTGAGCACGCAGGATTCTGGTACATGCCCTCCATCATTGGAGCCATCATGCTGGTCAAGGCTCAACAACATGGCCACACGTAGTGATTCATGACACATACATTGATTCTCTCGCACCATTCTCTGCTGAACACTTGCAGCTATTTGGCAACGCCAGGAGGAGCGTCAAGCACGTCTGCTCATTTCAACCTGCTTCCCGCTTTGCTATCATCCCTGGCGAGCAATTTTGGCTGGCGGAAAAGCATGTAGGCACAGGTGTTCTATTTGTACCTTGCTGTTAGATGCCGACCTCCGTGGAAAGAGGCCCAGGGCCCTGCTGCCAGGAAGGCTGCAGCTTGGCACAGGACCTCAGCCTGGAGCTAAACCCGGTCAAAATCACAGCTGCTCAAAACAGCTCTTTCGAGCACCGTCCCAAAACGGGCATAGGATAGCAGACCTGAACACATCAAATGTGAGGGGCGCAGTGGCAGGGCAAACACGCTGTGTTAGATTTAAACCCAATGACGCTGCTGAGTGGCGCAAGTTTGGCACACCGCTATGAAGTTAGATAGGCAGCACTTTCACTTGCAGCTGGGAGAACAAACATGTTGTAGGCAAGAACACCATCCCTCTCATTCAGGAACCGAACCCCAGTTCAGCGGATGAGAAATCAAGGTGTTCCATGTTGCACCAAGGTGACTTGTACGGGCTGGAGAGGCCAGGCCCCTATTGCAACAGGAGACCCTTGTAAGGACACTGCGAGGACCTGAGACCCAAGTAGATCACGAGGTCGGGGCTTCATGTTAGGGATCAAAGCGCCGCCACAGCTTAATAACCTGAATGTCTAAGCTCGGCGTGCATTGGCTTATCCCGAAGTTGGTTTAGCGCTTCATGTTCCTGTGATCTTTCTCCAGGGTTTGGGCCTCAGGGTTATGCTATCTTGTTCCTCTCATACTTCTTCCACAAAAACGTGCTGTCAACAAGCTGGGGTTGGAGGTCTGAGGCACGCGGCTTCTTCTACAACCACATGAAAATGCGGAGCAGAGTTCCAATGCGCCTTGACGCTGCTGTCCAACACGTGAGATGCCTTGGCTGGGAAGGCGCAAACCCCAGGGATCGGCCTATGGTCACAAAGCGACCAGGGGCAGTTCGGGCTACTTGCAATGGCTGCAGGCACTGCAAGCGGAGGCCGTGGCTTAAAGATAACAGGCAGGTGACAAGAAACAACCGCCTGCCAACATTGCAGCCATTCTGTAACAGTCGCCAGCCTAGTCCGACTGGCGCCCTTGCCGCGGATGTGAGTTCTACACTCTACAGAAGTGCGGTC
>CAJNIZ010005144.1:0-20018 GCA_905231905.1 Symbiodinium pilosum | reverse complement strand
ATTTTGATAACCCTAAACCCTAAATCGGAACATTATGCGGCAAACAGGCAGACTTCAAGGGCATCCTACTGTGGATTAGATCGCATGCTGTGATCTCATTTGTTAGAGCGGCAGGCGGCAAACTGCTCCCGGGGCGCCATGTGAGCTATAGTCTAAACTCCTAGTCTCCCCCTTAATAACCCCTGTTGTAGTCCTTTAATTATATAATCCCCTATATAACCCCCTTTAAGGAGTTTAGACTATAGAACAGGTGGGTGCTCCCAATATTGCTTGAACATGCCTCAGCTTGTTGCTTGAAACTGATGGCAAGACTGCCCTGAAATCTTTCTACGATGCCCTCCTAAACACACCCTAAATCCTAAACCCTGCTGCTACGGCCATTCAAATGGAAAAAAACCCTGCCGTAAACCCTTGAGATTTGCCCCCCCTTTCGAATCAGCTCTGATGCTGAACGTTCTTTATTGGGTTCTGCCTTGCGCTGCCAGAGGATCCCACAGTTAAGGAGCCAATGCTTTGGTCCTAGATTCCTTGTATAGGTGTGGTATGTGGCACCTCAAAATGAAATTGGTAATCCTTTCCCCTTAATTTTGAATGGCCCACATGGAAACTCTGGGGAAGCCGGTATTCTATATTGGGTTGGTGTTGTATTAACATTTGGGAGAAGTTTAACATTAGGGGGAAGGGATTCATTCTTTAGGCCCCTGTGGTATCCACACTGCCCTCAAGAGAGGGCCAGGCCAACCTGATAATATTTCATCATGTTTTGCTTTACCAGTGCCGGCCATGCTGCCAAACCCTCCCCTCTGACTATTTGGGGGGGTCATGGGGACTTAGCACGTAGCACAATAATGGGGAGAATTGGGGTTGCTGTATGGTTTGCAGGGGCTTTTAATCTACTTACCATGTCTCCCTGACCCTCCAAGCAGAACATTCAGGGCTTGGGGTTTTATCATGCCAGCCTTTTGTTTTAAGTTTGGCCCATACGCTTCAGGGTGGTTTATCGCAACCCTGTGAACCCTAAACCCTAAGCAGTGGCTGCAGGTATCTTTCAGGAAGGCGCGCTCACCAATACGTCTACGTGGTCACGTACAAGAGCACCAGGCTGCTTTCTGGATCCCTACTTGGAGGGTCAGGAGGACTCAGTAAGTAGGTTAATAACCCCTGTAAGCCCCCGTTATCCCCATTGTTAATCTGCTTATTGAGTAGTCCCCAGGACCCTCCAAGTAAGCACTGAACTCATTCCTCGTTAGTAGGAATCACTACAAGGGATTGTGCTGTTGGGATCAGTTCTAACCCTAGTAACCACCAGTACTGTAAGAACAGAAATATCGCACCCTCAACTCTAAACCCTTGCGGTAAGGCTCTATACCGTGGAGTGTTGGAATCAGGGTTGTGCAAGTGAGCCATAGTCTAAACTCCTAGTATACCCTTTATTGCCGCCTGAAGTAGTCCCCTATATAGTCGCTTATGTAATCCCCTTTGCAGAGTTTAGATTATGGCTCAAGTTAGTCGGGAGAATTTTGCGCACCCTCGCCTCTCATGATTTTATGGCTGCCATGCGCATTCTAGCTGCTTGACATGTCGTGCAAATCGCCTCTTTTGACGCGTGGGCGCAGTCACCAGATGTGTTTGGAAGCCAGGGTCTTTAGTGAAGGCATGTTTGAGGCCTATAACATCCCTTCTAAGCTTTCTGTGCGGTGTACTGCAGGTAACACTCTAAAACAGGAAGCGCTATTTCGACGTTTAATTCCAACCAGTACCTCTGTGGATGTCCTCTCCTACACCCCTTTGTGTACTTGATTCTATCCTAACAACCAGGTGCCAACTCTACATGGTGTAATGGGTCTGAAGGCGGTTTGGTCAGGATGTCGGCTAATGCCTAACCTACCAAGCTGCATAGAGGTGAGTTGCTGTGAGGGTATGACTGGCTTTCCTGCTAAGGCCCAAACTCTTGCGTATACGGGAGGAATAAGAAGCTTTGATCCCCATGCACCCATGAAGGTATTGAAAATGCCAAGCGTCAATTGTTTTCGAGTGACGAAGTTCTAGTGACACAGAGTCCAACCAACCCAAACAGAAGGGAGGGGACAATTTTGGAGTGAAAGATGCGCACCTTAGTTTTCCACTCAGTTTGCTTCTCCACAGAGGTTGTAACTTCATGTAGTAATTAGAGTGTGCTAAGTCTCTTCTTGCTTCAATAGCCGTTTTAGCGGGGGAGTTCCGAGATATTTGCGTTCCCTCTACTTAGCCTTTTCTACCTATGATACTTGCGTGCCATCTGTAAGATAGACCGGGGCGGTGTGCTCTGTTCCCTGCAGGAGCTCTGTTTTGTTCTCTGTTTTGTTCAGATTGAGACTCATTCCGTACAGGGTTGCCTCCACTTGTATATTCCTCAGAAATTCTTCCATCTGCGGCGGTGTAAATGAAACTCACAAAGTGTCATCCGCATACTCCAAGCCGTAAACCGGCGTGCCCACCAACCAGGTATTAGTAGGAACTCCCGTAGCCAAGACTTTACGATCAAGATCGTGGAACATAACATGACCATTATGAAGAGGTAGGGGCTAAGCCGGCATCCTTGCCTAAACCTCCCATGGTTAGGGCTCAGGTTTTAGGGCTTAGGTATTGAAGGGGCCTTTTTCGGTCAAAAGGCTTAGTTATGATCCTGTCTAAGCCCTACTTGGGGACATCTACCTTGAGCAGCCCACAGGAAGACGTACCGCGAGTGCAGCGACCTTGTGTACAGCAACCTGGATGACATGAAGAAGTGCCTTGACTTCAGTTGAAGGGGAACTATGGCATGGAATCTTTGAAGAAGGGGTCTTTGCGTAATCCTTGTAAACCCCCAAGGACCGCATATAGCTCCTAAGTACCGCTCATTTACGCTTCTTTTATCGGTAGCTCCGCTTCAGCTGTTCGTGAAATTCTGGTTCCCACGCGGATGGTAACCCAATATGCTTAAACTGAGAAATAAACCCATGGTACTGGGATCCCTTATGATATCGCGAGTGAGTTCATCAATTCACGGTAGTGGGCTCTTTAGGCAGGAAATTGTTTTGGGAAGCTCAACTACACCAATGTTAAACCAATATTAGGGTACTGAGGGGGCTGATAACTGAGTTGATGGTACAGTTGCACTCTGTCGGAATTATTTCTTTTTCACGGAGTGTATGTGGGCCTTACTATTCGGGGCTAGGCGGGTGTTACTAGTTTGGTTGGGGCAATATGGGATAGGATGATGCCCTGATCCCTAAACCTAGCAACCCTAAACCCAAAGCCTAGACCCATCAACCCTAAACCCTAAACGCTCAACCTATCAACGTCACACCCTTAACCTATCAGCCCTAATCTCAAAACCCTACACTTCTCAAATCCTATCAATCCTAAACCCTTTACCTATGAGCCCTAAACCTAGCCTTAAAACCTGGTCAACCCTAGAGCCTTCGACCGCAACGCAGGAGGTGGTCTCCTGCGATGCAGGACTGGGTTGCTGTTAAGGCACTTGAATGGGTGATTGTCAAAATTACGGTCCCTTTTTGGATCCCTATTATAATACGGCGCCTAATATTTGGGGTACCCAAAAAGGGATCATAATTTTGACATCCACCCGAATTAAGATACTATAGTAAGGGTATATAGGGTTTAGGCTTAAGGATTCAGGGTTTAGGGTGTACGGCTTAGGGTTACTATAATCAAGGCACCCTATTACTTTCTATATATATATATATATTTATTCGTACTATGTAAACCCTAAACCTTATGTACCCATATTACGCCGACGTTGCTTAAATTCCTCCACAAACCCTAAACCCTAAACCCTAATTGAACCCTAAAACACCCAGAGGAGGCAGCTCTTCAGACGGCCGGTGTGCAAAGCGCCAGAGACTTCACGAATTATCTCGACCGGGAGGCAGTGGGGCGCAGATCTATGGGACTCCCAAAATGGTTTAGGATTTAGGGCTTAGGGGTTTGGAGGTCCCCATAATAATTATCCTAGTATTTGGGGGTCTATATTGAAGTACCGCCATTTAGGGAAACTACCATATAGGCTTGATGGCGCTGATGGAGTTTACAGGCTTGATAGGGCCATAGGGTTTTGGGTTGGGCCCCCTCCCACTAATAGTGGTATACTAGGAATATAGAAGGACCTTAAAATAATTACCATTACCTCTTGTGGTCATTTTTAGTGGGTGGGGGCCCAACCTAAGTCATAGGGTTGGGCTTAATAGGGACCTAGTAAGTAGGTTAATAATAGGGATAATTGGGGTTATTCTATGGCTTATAGGGGTTACTAACGCACTTACTAAGTCCCCCTGACCCTCCAAGTAGGGTTTAGGGTTGGGCTTAATGGGGTTAGGTGCGTTAAGATTTTGAGGTCTGCGGTTGCATGCTGGGCGCAAGGTTAAGCAGTCTGAGGTCAGGGTTGAGGGTTTAAGGTTGAGGGTTTAAGGTTTAAGGTTTTAGGGTTTAGGGTTTGAGGTGTAGGGTTTAGGGTTTAAGGTTTAGGGTTTAGGGTTTAAAGGGTTACCCAATGATTCGCGGTTGGGTCGAAACCTGCTGACTGAAGACACAGAGTTCATAGACAGATCAACAGGCCTGGTCGTAGTAGTCACAGGGTTTAGGGTTTAATAGTCATGATGAACTGCATCTAATCCGCCTTCTGTCCTGACAAAGATGTCTGCGAGTAGGCCCAGGTCATGACTTCGTGAGGCTCAAACTCCTTAGATTTCTCAAGCCTTTAGTCAAATTCCTACCATCAAGGGATCAAATTGCAGGTCGGAGAGTGGACAGATGCACAGGTTGAGGGCAAGCTTGGCATCAAGTTGCCATCTGCGCCCTGGCATTCTCAGAAGACCATGGTGGAATTCCAGAACTTCATGATGGTTTTGGGCGTCTTAATGTTGTGGATTGGAGACACTCTGAAGAGTAATGATGCCCGTAGTGATGAGGGTGTTTCAAGAGTTGAAGGAATAGGTGCTTTGGTTCTGTTCCGGGTCACTCTCAAGCCCTCAACCCTAATCTCTATGACCCTGGACTCTGTCGCTGGAAGCCGTGAACACGAAGCCCTTAGCCCCGAAACCTGCGTTGTTTGTGTTTTGGATCTAAGAACACTTCAGGTGAATAATTCCTCCATGTAAGTTGCACTTAGCCCTCAAATTCGCTCATTTTCCCTACACAATTCTTGCTTTGTAGCAAGGTACCCACTTGGTAACTCCCACCTTACATTTTCCTGAACTAGACAGGGACCCAGATTCCTTGAACTTGCCCTGGAGGGTACCCCCAACCTTATCATCTCTGCTACAACAACCGGTGGCGGGGGGCACCCACCTTAAGAGGACCTAAAGTCAGGCAAGGATACAGCCCTAATGGCCTCAAACTAGTCTTGTTTTGTGTCTGAGCGTCGGCGCTTGGGTGGGGCTTGGATATTTTCTATCTATAGGGTAGGCTGATAGGAGACAGGCGGTCAGAGAGAGAAAGAGATGTGAAGTGTCTAAAGCTCCTTTTCAACCAGGAAGCTCCGGAATAGATTTTCTTAGAAGGAGACCCAACCAAAAAGGGAACCTACCTTGCGGCTCTTCATTAAAGATGTGGGTGGTCGTCAAAATTATGGTCCTTTTTTGGGGTACCCTAAATATTAAGTGCCGTATTGTAATAGGGATCCAAAAAGAGGCCATAATTTTGACAACCACCCATGTCTTTTCAACAGCTACCACATAGACACTAGCACCCAAATGCGTAGAATCATGTCATCTTGCACAAAATCATGGGTGTAAAGGCTGTTATATTTGTTATATCCTTGGGCCCCGAAGTCTATAAATAAAGCAGCCATGGGGATTACATGTGTTGGGCTTAGGGTATGCCCAGATAAGCCGTGAGGCTTATAGTCCCCTGAAGTAGATACAAGAGGGATTTCTCCAAGCCCACAATAAGATCCCGTCTACCTCATCTTTTATTTACTTAACGGGAACAATAAATCCTTAACCCTAAATCCCACAAAGCCTAAACTCATGGCTTATAGGCTGCCCACCTACGATGGTGGGCGGCGCCTATGCCCCCTCGACCTTGATGGGGCAAGCCGACCTACCTTGACCCGCCTCAGCACAGGTCCCTTGAAAGGTGATGATCGGGTCTCCCAAGGGGGCCCGACAGCCAGTCAAATTTAGACTGTAGAAGCAAGAAGGTTCTGGCTGTAAAAAAGGTTGGTTGACCAAGATGGCCCCAACAGAGTTTAAGTCCTAAACCCAAATAGAAATGGGGTTGGGTAGTTTGGCCGCCTGGCACGGCGTGGCGTGGGTGAATGTGTTAGATGTCAGCCGTGGCCAGGCCATGGCAGCATGTCGCACAGCACGGTGCATTCAAAGCCACTCTGCGGCATGACCATCTCTGCTCCAGCGCCATATCACAGCAAACCCTAAATCTAGGTCCTCGTTGAATAGCACTTTTCATGTTTATGTATACCTGGGCCCAATATAGATTAAAAGTGATCATTTTTAACGGTATTCAACAAAAACCCAGAATCCTAAACCTTAAGCTCTAAACGCTAAATCGTAAATCCGAAGCTCTACGCCCTTATTCTTCAGGTCGGGGTCCCGGAGCGGCTGTTGCCCGCCAGCATCAATGTCCTGAGCCGCGACGGGCCCGCCAAACAGGCGGCACACTCCGGCTCCTTGTGATAAGGGCTTGGGGTTAAGGACGAAGGGTTTAAGGCTTAGGACTTGGCGTTGATAATGAACCATGAAAGGGTTATGGAAGAGCATGTAAAGGGAAATCGAAAAGGGAACGGACCCTGTACAAATATTAGCGTAGAGACCTGTTTAATCTTAGTATTTGCGTGGAGGTTGGGCTTACATGTGTCTTTGTAGGCATTGCAGTGGTACAATTCGATTTGAATCAGGATTTGGATGCTAGAGCTCTATAAGTCTATAAAGATGATAAGAGGATAAGATGGCAACATATTCAGGCTTCTACAGTCTACAGTGTTCCCTTCCCTTACATTTGAGGGGCGAGGTCAGTTTTTTTTACGGTTGTTATAATCATTATAGTCATGAAAGTGGCGGGAGGTTGCTTGCAGGACCATGGACGGTTAAACCCTAAATGAAGCCAAAAACCCTTAACGATCACTTATAACCACCGAGGTTAAAGCCTTTAACATTGCTGAAGGGAGAGTGAGCAGGTGGATCCCTATGAGTAACTGTATATAATCCCATCTTATGGTAGTCCCAGTGATATTCCCCCCCCTGTTCCCCTTAGGCTCAAGTAAGTGGGCTTTGATCTTCAGATTCTCTTCCGTAGCAGACAGCGAAACCTTGATGCCTGGTACGACGATTCCTGAGGATGCTGAGCCATTGCTCTGGATGAGCCGCCAACCCCCCTTCATCATAATTTTCTTATAATAGCCTTCCTGGGCAAGTGATAGCGACCTCACCCGACCTCACCCTAAATGGCGGTTTATATAGGGAAGAGTGCCAACATGGCCTTAAAATGGGATTTGAAGTTACTCTAAATAACCTGGAATAGCCCAACCGTCGTAAGGATAGCTAGTGTCCCCGAAGGTTATGACTTCAGAGATTCAGGGTCATGGCTCCCACAATGGCTTTGCAAATTTGATTGTAGAGCTCGGGCTCAAGGTTCCTATGAGGCTAAAGCTTGAGGGTTCCGGGGTCTGGGATAACCAGATGGGAATCTCTGCTACCCCCAACTGTGGTTGCAAAACCATCCTTACATAAGTTGTGGCACAACATTCACCAAGCAAGCAGTGTTCTCGTTAATACCTTAGGCCCTGCAGTATTCTTTAAACACTACCCTAAACCCATAAACCCTAAATCCTAAACCCTTAAACTCTAAACCCTAAACCCTTAAACCCTAAACCCTTAAACCCTAAACCCTAAACCCTTAAACCGTCAGGTTGCCCATGGCCCACTGTACTTTGGTGCATGGGGTCAGCGGCTTTGTATGCAAAAGGCGGGCTTGGAGGGTATGAGTGGGAGTTTAAGGGTTTAGGGTTTAGGGTTTTTGGGTCTGGAAGAAGGAAGGAAGACACCGGCCGTTTCAGGGGGTGACATTGTGTATAGCAGTTGCACGCGAAGTGGGAAAACACTCAGCGTAGAAGCGGGTTGTCACCTATGTCCAGATTTTTAGCTATCATAAACAACACTAGTGTTTCGTAGCATGCCCACCCTGGCTCATATATTATACATCAACTGCAGTGTTTCGGGTACCCCTGAACCAACCAGACTTTTGTCAACCATTCCTCTGAGGATTGTTTGCTTACGGCCTCCAGGACACAAGACCTTGGCTTTAAGGCTTGTAGAAATCATCTCAAGTAGGGTCTAAGGGGTACATGGGGTCTACTATAGGGTTTAGGGATGGTGGAATATGAAATGGAAATGAAATGATGGGAAAATCACATGGGAACTGGGCTTATACAGCGGCTCATAAAACAAGGGCCACTTGGCGTAGGGTGTTTGTTACGGTTCTTGTTGAGTGTAGTTAGGGTGCCTTAGGAATATTGGTGACTGAGTATTTGGTGTGAAATTTGAGGGGTCAGATGGGATGAGAGTTTAAACTCCTACCGGGTATCAGGGCATAGTTGGGGACCTTATTTGCAGCCCTACTGAAGCACCGTCTAGTAATTAAAGCTCTGAATTTCTCAAACTAGCATGGAACTCCATGCAGTCTCTTTATTTCCACGAAAGAAAGTTAGTGCTTATAGGGCTCCTTTTCAGTTTCCATGTTAGTTTTGGAGAGTTAAATCTTAGGCAGTAGATCTTGAGATTTCTCCACCTATCCTTAAGACAAAATGGGAGGTTGCTGTGTGGCATGTTGTGTCTTTGTGAATGCTTGAGCCAAATACAAATATTATAGACATGCTCCCCCCACCCAACAAATGCTGGATACAACTTCGAATGTGAATATAGAAAAGCCCTGAGTATTATCCTTGTTACAGACTGCTACTGGGTGGGGCAGTACCTAAACACTAAGCATGATGATTTCTTAGCAGTATCCAAGCGAAGGCACGCCCAAACCCTAACCCGAATCCCTAAACCCCAAACCCTAAACCCTAACCCAACTCTTGCTAAGCCAAGGTTCGTTGGTGGACAGGAGTTCGAAGATCTGAGCAAGGACCATCCTTGGGCTTAGGGCCCACAGCTTAGGGTTCGGATTTAGGGCTTTAGAGTTTAGGGTTTGCAGGCTTTGGGTGTAAAGGGCTAAGAGCTAAAGGTTTGGGATTCAGAGCTGGGCAGCCAACGGCGAGCTGAAATGAGCTCACCGTTAGTTGCAGTTGTTAATGGAAATGTGACCCAAACAGGCATTAATGCAGGTTGTGAATTCTGATAATTTGACCTCTTAGCCAGGGTTCCAGGTTCGGGTTTGAATGGAGCTCGTAACTGTTTGGGTCTTAACTCCGATTGCAGATATGTAGTTGCTTGAGTCCTAGAAGTTTACGGTATAAGGTCTGGGTGTTGTTGAGTGAAAAGAGTTTGGTTGTTTGAAGTGTTGGGCTTAAGGTTCGTTCTTGATTTTGGGATTAAACATGTTAGTGCTTGGGGTTAAGCGCGGCCTTGTCAACATAATGAGTCGGATTTGTTTCCCGAGCGTGCTCTCGGCGTGGATTTCTGAGTCTTCGAAAACTAGGAGTCCCCGTTTGTGGAACCCCCCCCCCCTGCACACTGTTTTCCGCTTTTTGGGTTGTGTTTAAAAGGTCTCGATTGCCGGAGGTATGCAGACATTCAAGGCGTGAGAGGACTGCAGGGAAGGGGTCTCCTTCTTTAGAAATGAGGAAAATGAGGAAAAGGCGTGTGCTTTGTACATCCTCATGTGTTTTCCCAAGCACTTGTATAACTTAATCTGTACTGAAAAGGCAATGTAGGTCCATGTGGTTGATGCATTGTATGAGGGTTTCCCAACTACACCTTCACTAGCTCCCGAATAGCAACCCTCAACAGCCTCCTTTTGCTTGTCTGTAAGCTTGAAACATGGGGATGACGGGAGGTGGGTGAGCTTCAAAAGGATAGATAAGCGATAGTTCAGGTCTGATCATGGCTAATGAATCCTTAAGAAGGTGCCCCTAACCCCCTTGTCGCTCTCCCCTAGCCCTGATTGAAGAGTTACCCATATAAATCTTTCATAGTTCCGCAAACAGCTGTTACATAACATGCCACAAAACCCTTTCCATTTTCTTTTCCATGTGATTCTCCATTCGTCCGGACCTTAAACCCTTAAACCCTTAAATCTTGCACCATAAACCCTAAACTGTGAACGCCAAACACTGCTCCTGGATATTTTGAATCCATAATTGTAAAGTACAGCTATCAACGTGAGACCATTATTGGACCATTATTATCCACGCCTAGACCCCAAACCTCGGATGCTGCCCCCACTCATTAACAGTTGGATGATATCCATAATATGGGTGGTTGTCAAAATTATGGTCCCTTTTTGGGGTACCCTAAATATTAGGTGCCGCACTATAATAGAGATCCAAAAAGGGACCATAATTTTGACAACCACCCATATGAGGGGTTTCCCAAAATTTAGGGGTACCCTTTCCCGCCTCATTAGTTTCATCCGTTTTTTTTCCTAGTTTGCCGGCCTCAAACGGCAACTTGTCGTTTCCTGTCGAAGGGTCGCGGCCTCAGACATGCAGTGCAGCAAAGATTTAAGGGTACCATTTGGGGGGTCCTACAAATAGTAAGGATTATCGTATTTTGGGGGTCTATATTGGGGTCCCCATATTTTGGGAAACTGCCATATATAGCTGTAGAAAGCCCTTCATAACACTCCTATGAATTCCAGACTGCAAATGGGTGGGGGCAGGACCGAAACTAAACTAGTCTTCAACACGGCGTGCTCCAGTAGTTCCAGACAAACTCTTGCCCTTACCCGCCTAGACCCTAAAGTATGCAAAATCCCAAAAGTGAGGATCATATCATGTCCTTGGGCAGATACCCAGACTCTGGGCTCGAGTGGGAAGCATGTAGGGCTTGGGATCTAGATTTTGAATTGTTGGCTTGATTTCAGGATTTTGGGCTGTAGGATTTTGTTAAATATCCTAAGGGTCCAAGTAGCCAATAATCATATACTTACCCAAAACCAGCACAATAATTACTATTACCCAAATCCCAAGTACTCAATTATTGGGTACATGGACCCTGCGACATATTTTATCTGCTTAAGGGGGACTATACCCTAAAAGCTTAACCTCAAACCCTACCCCTTATTCTACATACTTTTTGGGTAAACGTAAACCCTAAATCCTAAACCCTAAGCCCTAAACCCTAAACTCTTAACCCTAAACCCTAAATCCTAAATCCTAAACCCTAAACCGCTTATTTCGGGCTCAGGGTTTGAGAACTTGGAGGTTCTTGGATGCACGCGATATGAGGCTTTGGGGCTGATGCCTGCGGTACTTTAGGGCTTGTTAGGGTTTAGGGTTTAGGGCTTAGATTTTAAGGCTTAGGGGCTTATTAAGGTTTAGGGTTAAGGGTAGGAATGAAGGAATGGAAAAGAAAATGGAAACTACAGGGATTACAGGGATCATATAATTATAAGGTTTAGGGGTTTAGGGTTAGATTGCAGTCCCATATTCATATCATGGTGATGCCGGAGAACCAAGTGGAGGAGCAAATCGCAAATCAAATGGAACAGGTTTACATAGAAATTTATCATGTAGGGGCTTATAGGGAATGGGTTTGGGGATTATATGAGTTACATGGGCGTTTGGAGATCATCAGACATTCAGGTTCGTATTTGAAGGTGCGGAGTGCAGAATTCAGGGTCTAGATGTGACGGCTCTACAGAAGGACACTTTCTGACACACTCTGCAACCTTATTGAAAACAGGAGAACCTTTTGGTTGCTTTTAACATTTTAACCTGATATACAGAAGCAATCGATGAGGCCTCCTTGGAAGGCATCGTTTCACAGCATGAAGCGCGCCTCAAGACATGGAAGGAAACCGAGGGATGGTTTTAAATAGCTGGACCCTCGCCAAAACCCTAAATCCAATCATCAGAGAACCCCGGTGTTGGTTCCTTTCTGGGGATAATATTTGAAATCAGAGCTGCGCACTTCTTCTGAAGCTTGGGTGCTGTAGCACGCTTTGTTGAATGTCTTCGTCTCCCCGTCTCCCTGGGTTGGGTAAGAGGCCCGGTTTAGGGTTTAGGGTTTAGGGGCAGTTCTCTCTAACACCCTGCAGGACTGCTTGCATATGTCTGACAGGCACGTAGTGACGGAGTATCAAATACCAGAACCACTTTGGAACGCCTACCCTTTGCCAGCCCCAACAGCTACTTGGAGGTCCAGGGGTAATCAGAACCCATTCATAATGGGTACTTACCTAAACCCCAAAAGTATGTAAAACAATAGCCCCAAACCCATATAATAATAGCCATAAAGGCCATTATTTTACATACTTTTGGTGTTTAGGTACAACCCAGTTATAATGATACTACGGGACCTACCGGGATTTATAGTACCGAAAAACAGGCTAAAGCTTGTGAGCTTGAGCTGAGGAGTTGGGCGAGGGAGCATCCATGCTGAACTTGCTGTGCCTTGGCTTCGGGTTTAGGGTTTAGGGTTTAGTCTCTGCTGTTGCTTTGCAAGCTTTAACCCTAATTCTCCTAAACCCCTCGTGCATTGGCTTAGGGGGCTGAGTTTGGGCTTGAAGCTTCGGATGGGTCACTGACGTTCCAATCACAGGACCCCCCTGAGCCTGCCCATAAGGGAAGGGTTTCGGGTTTAACGTTAAGACGCCTTACAAACTCCCAACACCACCGGGCCAAGGCATGACTTAGTGGCGTGGGCCCATGGTAGCCCTAGGTTCTGAGGCCACACCTGGACGGTTTGTTTGGTCTCTATCCTGGGTTTAGGGTGAAGGGGTTGTTGGTAGGGAAATGGAGGAGAAAATGGAAGCTACTACTAAAGGCTTAGGGTTTGGAATGGAGAAATGGATCCCTTTTGTAGCCCTCTAGGTAATTTTAAAAAATACAACGTAGTTTCCAGGTTATTTCCATCCCTTCATGTCCTACAAAAGGCCAGAAAGTTTTTTCTCAGGGTTTTCCCTGAGCCCTTAATGGTTTTGCGTTTTCGCGTTTCCGCGGCTTGGGGTGCGCGCCCGCGGAGTTTCCAGCAAAAGGCTTCGGATCAAGGGGTGCCCTCGGATTTAGAGCTTACGAGGGGTTTCGTGTTGAATCCTACACCGGCTCGTAGACCCCTGATGACTAGACTCGCTCCTTTTATTAGGATCCCTAGTATAACCCCCCATTAACGGGAGGGGGTTCATTAATCAGGGGTTTACATTAAACAATAGGGTAGGACTTCGGATTTAGGGCTTGAGTTGCTGTGGCTTGTGTAGGGTGCAACGTGCTTGACTGGACAGGGTTAAAGGTAGGCTGTAATTGGGCTCCAGGGTTTTTGCCATCGTGCTTGTACAGATTAGTATGCCTCCGAAGCTTGGGTTGTGGCTTGTGTAGGGAGATGATAGATGACATAGAGTAAGATCCCATCCTCCTTCGGGGTGCAGTCTGTTCAAAGAAGAACGTAATCTTACTTGGTTCAACCAACAACATAATCACGCTGAGCCCAAATCCTAAGCCTCATCTAAGGATATATTCCTACATGGCCCTATGTAACCCCTATAGACACCTAACCCTGCCCTCTATATAGCCCCATGTAAGCATCATATCAACCCTAAACCCTCCACAAACATAGCGTTGTGTAAACCTAAATCCTGAGCTCTGAACCCTAATCTTGCAACACTGAACTCTTAAACCTAAAGCCAAGACCCTGAACCCTAGATCCTAGACCTTAAACCCTTATCCCCAGGTTCGAAACCTTAGGGACAGGCCATGAGGCTCGAGCGGATGCGCAGAGACTGCAGGTTGGATGCCCTGTTTGGGGATTGGGGATGATATGCACCTTATTTAGGATTTAGAGTTTAGAGTTTTGAGCTGTAGGGTTTAGGGTTCAGTATTCAGGGTTCAGAATTTAGGCTCTCTAGGGGTTTAAAGTGTATGGTTTAGGGGTTTAGGGGTCACTATATGTGCGCTTCTCGAACACGAGGCCCCGAGCACCCTGAGACCCTAGGTGGAATTGCAGGGGAATTGTCAGTTTTTTTTGGAGAAGCACGCATACATTAGGATGACCAGTGGATAGCATCACTAAATATTTAGGCCAGTACCTTTATGGGATTTGGGGTTGAGAGTTTGGGACCTTCAAGGTTTGGAGATTGGTGTTTTAGGTATGGGTGTAGGATTTCAGGGTTTAGGGTTTTGAGTTCAGGTTTGGGTTGGGAGCTTTGCGGTCAGGGTTTCAGGGTTTCAGGGTGTTTGTTTAGGGTCTGGGACGTTATTCAGCGAGGGATCAAGATTGCAACGCTCGACCCCAAAGCCGCAAGCGTTTTTTTGATTGCTGGAATCTCTAAGGGGCGTGAGTGTCACGTAAATTTCAAGCAGGTACTCATTTTCCTTGGCCATAGATCGGCTTCCATTTGCTTATGATCAGAAATGCTTGACATGTAAAGAGCTTCCAAATTTGTCTCAACGGCAAAGGCACTTGAGCTATAGTCTAAACTCCTAGCATCCCCCTTAAAATCCCCTATGGTAGTCCCCTATATAACTCCCCTTAAAGGAGTTTAGACTATAGCTCAATTCATTTTGGAAAGAGGTCACGCATCAGAAGCTGGCCCTAGGTTTCAGATGACTCTGGCTTTCAGGATACGCGGAGAAGCCCTAGGCCCTCAACTCCCACCTCGAACCTTAAAGCACTAGGGTTTAGGGTTTAGGGTTCTTACTTTTGCGAAGGGCGCTTTGCAGAAGTTATCCGCTGGCCAGCATGTGGTTAATAGATTTCAAGCCGGTGTCTTTGACCAGCAGCTGTTCAGGTAAGTAGGTATTCTGAGCAAATGCCTTATGCTCCCGAGGCGCGAAATTCTCCACACAATTCCTGCTGCAGTAAATTGCAGTTCTGGGCAGCTGTTGGTCCCTCCCCCACGTGACCTGTACCCTAAACCTCTAAACCCTTTAACCCCATTCAAACTTTGAGCAAGGCTCTCGAAATCAGCTAATGCCGAAACCATTGGCTTCCTCGGGAGCTTAAAAAGCTTTATACAGCTGTAAGGGAATAGGCATTCCTGTATTTGCGGTCCTTGCTATGGGTTGGAAAGGAAGGGATGTGGTAGTTTCACAAAACCAGGCACCTCTTAATACCAGGTAGAGACTCCTTGTTGCAGGTACAAACATTTGGGAAACATCCGTCTAGATAGCTTCCTGCTAAAGTGGTGTGTGTGTGTGTGTGTGTGTGCGTGTGCGTGTGCGTGTGCGTGTGTGCGTGCGTGCGTGTGTGTGTGTGTCCCTAGGAAATTAAAAAAAACATGTGGCAGGTGAGGAAATCGCGCTTGCCACGCCAACAGGTGTCAGGAGGGGCCATCGCAAGTTATGCAGCAAACAGCGGAACAGAGTTCTAGCTTGAATGGAGGCCTTCACGTGTGTCTTTCACAATGTCCGCCATATAAACCTCGTCAGGGGATCTCCATAACCGAATAGAAAGACATTCAAGTTACAACCGCACCAGAACCTCTATAGACCAGTATACTTACGCCATCGACGCGCTTGTGTACCAGCCCACAATCGGCAAGTTATCTTCGCATATCCCAACAGTCTGAGAGACTCGCGGATGGCAGCAGGCGCTGCTTCAATGCACTGCCTACAACCGCTTTCCTCGGTTCCAGACTTTTGGACGCAGTTTTTGGTTGGCTTTGGAAGGTTTAGGGCCTAGAGTTTAGGCTTAGGGAGTAGGGGATAATGGGGCTTACTGGATTGCCCATCCCCCTTCGACTACCCCCCTTAAGGACATCCTGACCTACGTTCTCAATGCTACGGGTTTTGGGTTTAGTTTCGCATGTCGGCTCAGGTAGGGTTGAGGGGTACATTTGCAGAGGTTTGTGGCCCTACTCCAAGCACAGATGAAGCCTACACCGGAAGCTCTAGAAAGACATTGAAGGCGCCCAGATGATTTCGAGGTTTATTTAAGGCACCCTACACTAGAGTTATACGTGGAATCCAGGACCACAGCATTGACAATTATTCCGCAAACCTAAAATGCCAAAGCCCAACCCGATATATTTCCTGTTACCCCGTCTCCCAAAGAGACCACAAACAATTGTAAATCAGACTCCTGTATTGCACCATCTACGCCATGGTTTCAGCTTCCCTCTCCAAATCCACATTTTCATGCCTGTGCCAAGAGCCCGAATTTCTGTTGTTGGGCCATGGCTGCATTGTGCTCTCTGTTCCTATGGTTTCCGAATAGGGTGGCCTGTTCTGCGAGTGCCCGTGATGGGGAGTGGTGTGCATTGGGGTTGAAATTAGGGGCCCCATGCACGGAAACTAGCGTAGTGGGGCTATTCACACCCCGGAAGAATCTTTTTGGAATCAGTCCAGACAATGATTCCAGACAAATAACAGATGCCAGGCGCAAGCTTGAAGCTTTTGCGATCTCTCATTCCTTTGCGGGCTTAGGATCTACGGTATAGGGTTTACGAGAGTTTGGGGTTTAGGGAGATTTTTTTGTTCTGATCAATGTCCTTACGTTAGCCAGGGTGTACTGCTACCTGAGGCAGTCTTCCATTAACTTCCTGTACCAGACTTAGACGTCAAACTCCTAAACCCTACACCGTCTAGAGGTCATAGAGATATTGGAGGACTAGTATGGAAAACCAGCACAAGCCGGTCCCAATTTCCAAGGTTCTAATTATTCTTAAGAGTTGAGCCAACTGGTGAGCCTGGGAAGGCTTGTAGTATGCTGGGCCCTATATTAAGCCGTGTCATTTTAGTGGAAATCTCCGAAACAGAGGCAGGGCATCATTTGGGAAAGCTGCTGGCAGCGATCAGCTGAGCCCTTTGCGGCCTCTGGCACGAGGCACGCACATAGAGATGTGCTTCAGGATCAATGTGGTATTCTTTTCGGAGTGATAGTCGGGGCTGTGCAAAAAGGTCATTTGTTTCCGGGCATTCCCTTGTAGCCATCATATGCATAACGGTAACAACCTCGCAGGCTTTCATCGCAGGCTCTAGCAAATAGCTGCTAACGACAAAAACATTGCACTAAACCGTTAACCCTAAGTCCTAAATCCCAAACCCTGACCTTTCCGTACATGTCAGATCATACATTCACACTCTCCTGACTCCCGAGAGGATTTGTGCACCTAGCTTCGAACGACAAGCTTTCTTTCTCTCTCTCTCTCTCTCTCTCTCTCTCTCTCTCTCTGTCTCTCTCTATATATATATATACATATATATATATATAATGGCCCAAACTAACAAGGAAGCCCTACGTCCGAGATCTGGCCTGCAAGGACTACAGTCCTTAAAGCTGGACCATAGCCCAAAGGGTCCATGTTGTTTTGGGCTTAGGGTTTACTTAAACCCGAAACCCTATAGTATGTATCTGCCCCAACCCTTAATTTTGCAAATGGAGCCCCCGTCCCGGTTACTTCTGAGGCTAAATAGTTTGGATCAAAAATCACTTGGACTACTCCGTCAAAGGCAGCTATCAAATTTAGGAAGGAAAAAGCAGAAGGCGCCTTCTCTAAACTTTAACACGTATGGTGTATCAAACTCGCCTGGAGAGCTAAATCAGTCATATTCCATTCCACCATAGTACCGGTTCTACTGTACGGCCTAGATCTTTGCTCATTAGACAAGCATTACCATCAAACCAGAGAGGCCTGGTACTTTAGATTCCTCCGAAAGGTGTCTATCTATCAAGCATTCATACTACAACCGAATATCTAACGAAAGAGTTTGGAAGGCAGCAGGCAAGCCCCACATTACTTCACAAAAAACCCTACAAAACAATTTAAGCTCCTTATACAATGCGTGACTACTCCGCCCACCGAACCATTTCATCATGTAGCATTCTCACCTGGTTATAAGGATAGAGTCAAGTTCACCAAGTCAAAGTCCAGAGGGCACCCCGCTAGATATTGGTTCGAGCTCGTTTCTAAGGAAGCAATTCGTTTTTTTAACCCATTATCTTGACTACCACGCAAAACAGGCAGAAGGGATTTCCTGGGGATCAAACAATTACGTCAAAAAGACCCTAAGTTTGGTGAGTACCTGGCAACTGCGCCTACGCGCGGAGCGCAATATTTTCCAATGTACAGCAAAACAGTTGGAAGCGCATGGCAGTCCTAAAAATAGTATGTATCTGGGCCCTAAAGTAGTCATGTGGGAACCCCTTGGGCCTCGAGTGTATACTATGAACCTACATAGACTCTTTGGGTAGGGGGCGGGTGATCCCTACAGGTCCTTGAGCATCACTGCCTTTCTCTTGCATGTGCCAGAATCCCTTACCTCTAAGCATTGGATGCCCCAATCCGTAACATTAAGGGTTCAGGGATGTTCAGGGTTTGGGGCATTACTTTTTGTGCAGAATCCCGAATAATTACCAATATCCTTACACGACATTATTGTAACGCACACCAGAACGCTGTTCTAAATATTCAGGCCCCCCACATAAACCTAGTGTTCATGTTTTTGTTTTCCATGTTCTTGTCCATTTGGCTCTCCATGATTCTAGTCAAGTCATTTAGGCCCTCAAACCCTGAATCTTACATCTCGGGGCACGCCTAGAAACAAAAGAAAGGGACCCTCTATATCCGTTCAAAGAGACACCGTAAACATTAAATCCCATATTTCACTTCATATCAAGGGTTTCTGCGTCGTACTCGTACCCCTAGGGTCGTACCCTGAAAGGGTTTCTCCCATATCGCCCTTATATAACCCGAATATGAGCCAATGCAGTCCCGTACGGCCCCTTAAAAGTACAACCCTATAGCCCTATAGCGGAACAAGCCTGAAACCCTAGACCCTAAACACTAAACCCCTAAACCCTGAACCCTAAACCCTAAACCCTTATTTCCCCTCAAAGAGGAGCCTGGACGGCATTGTCAGCGAGTCTTGGCGCAAGGCTTTGTTGTAATCGCACCTTGGGGTTTAGGGTATTTGGGTTTAGGGTTTAGGTTTTAGGGTTTAGGGTTTGGTCGTTGGGGATTAGGGATGGAGGGCGTTTGAGAATAGGGGTTTAGGGTTTCGGTTTAGGGTGTTAGGGTTTAGGGAGTCTAGGGTCTGGCTAGGATGAGACTTTATAGGGTATAGGGGTTTGGGGTTTAAGGGTTTTGGGTGTTTAGATTTTTGCGTGGAGGGTTTGAAGGTTTGCTTATTTTTTCCGCGCAAAATTGAAGCATATTCAAATCAGACTTCTCCTAGACTACCGTTCATTATCTCGTGGAGGTTATTACTTCAAAGGATACATCTTAGAACCCTGAACCCTAAACCGTTAAANNCTCCAGATCCAAGACTCTAATCTCAAAGCAGTAGTCAATAGTCCCTCAACCCCTAAAGCTGCAAGCCCTTAAGCCCAAAGACCCCCAAAGCACTGGGTTTGGGGTTTTGGGTTTTATTGTTTGGTGTTTAGGGGACAAGCTGTTCCCTGAACCCTACCTAGATCCTATGAAGCTCACCGTTTCCTTGTTGTGTCTTCTACTTTTGTAATACAATCCGTCGCCCTGAATGTTTATGGATTGCGTCAGGTCCCGGTAGACCCCTCAACCCTTCCCGTTGCCATGGTGGGTACAGCGCTAGCGCGGCCCCTATACCATCCCCTGCAATCCCAGGTAGCATTTCACGCTCTTTGTTTGGTTTTTCCTTGTTGTATACAACCCATATAAACGTGTTGAAGGAAACCTTTTTTGGGCTTAAAAATAGGTACCTGTTCGTGCTTATTCCTACCCGCCCAGGAGAAGACGAGGGAGGTGATACGCCGCCTCGACATGGCACTGCCACCCGAGGATCGGGGAGTAGGGTTTACTGGTGAAGCTCTAAACCGTAAGCCCTAAGCCATATGGGTGGTTATCAAAATTATGGTCCCTTTTTGGGTACCCTAAATATTAGGGGCCGTATTATAATAGGGACCCAAAAAAGGACCATAATTTTGATAACCACCCATATAAGGTTT
>CAJNIZ010005143.1:0-20020 GCA_905231905.1 Symbiodinium pilosum | reverse complement strand
GCCAGGGTTCGGGCGTGTCTGCAAGCAAAAGTAGAGGGGGTTTTTAAAGGGATCTGAACGCCCTGAGGCTGGATGCCTCGGCGAATTGGATTACAAGTGCCGCGTAACCCTAAACTCTACACCCCAAACCCTATAAACCCTACAAAAATTGGGCCCGAATTGTCCTGAACCTGCAAGTGGAAGCCAAGGCCCCGGAAGCGTGCCCGAAGGCTCACGGCCGTGGTCGGGCGAAAGGGAACCTCCGCGGCGCTGCGCGTTCGGGCGGCTGGGGCCGCACTTGGCTTCAAGACCCTGTTTAGGGTTCAGGGTTTACGTAGGGTCTAGGGTTTGTTTACTGAGTTCAGGGTGTAACCTTCGAAGATTCAGGGATTAGGGGTTTCAGCCTTCAGGCGTGCACCTGGCCTTAACGGAGGTTTCCGAAACTCACTCATCCATCAGAGCGTTTGAGTGTCTATACTCGGAAGCACGTTCGGGGATTGAGATTTAGGGGAGCTTCTCCATGCAAATTCTCTATTTGACCTGTTGGGATCTTTGTTTCGAAGGACTTCCAAAGCATGCCTACACCTTCATGACCTCCCCGTAAACCCGCAACCCTCCTCTTACAAGCCCTTGGGGAGGAGAGTGCCTTGTTTCGGCCTGTTCGAGCCATCGGCACGGTGACTGACAGCACCCCGTCAGCCTACAGGTCTTGCATTTAGAAGCTTTAGGGGCGTAGGATTAAGGGTTTAGGGTTTAGGGGGGATACTCAAAATTTTTCCCTATTTACCAACATTTTTCAAAGGCTTCCAAATGTCAACCAAGAGTAACGGTTGAGAGCTTTCGGTATTTTGGATGGTCACGAGGCTTCAGTAGAGTATGTATCTGAAATGGGAAAAGTGCGCCAATCATAACATGGCCTATAAGGGGCCCGAAGGAGTCTTACTAAGCTCCGTGGACCAGTCAGGTTAGCTTTGGGGGGAATCCTAAGTCATTCTTTTGTTTCAAGGTGGGGGCACGGGGGAAGGCTCATTTTCAACAAGAACTTCCAGGGACCACTGGAGGCATCCGCGCCCTTTCACGTCCACATAAGACACGAGCACGATTCAGGGTTATGCGCAACCCAATATGTAGGTTTGGGACTCAGGGCTCAGGGATCCTGGCTTGTGTTTGCACCGAAACAAAAAATCTTAGGTTTGCCGAACCTACTCTACAGGGGTTATACAGGGATAATGGAAAAGAGAATGGAAAGTACTATATGATACAGATAATGGAAAAGAACATGGAAACTACTATATTATATAGGGGTTATATATAGAGCCTTGCACCAGTGCACCCCAGTCCAAGAAACCTGTGGAAATCACCTCACCCAGCTACCAAACGAGTCCCGTACCCAAGGAACCCTTGCAGTCCTTCTACATCCTTTATACAATCTTTTGTACCTACATTCCTGCACTTAGAACCATATCTACCAGAAGTCCTTAAAAGGCCTCTAGCTTGAGAAGTGTGACACTTCTGTTTGCGCCGAGTCATACTGCAAGCCTGCCAGCACTAGATCATTCCTTCGCACAGAAAATGGAAACTGCTATATCATATTGGGGTTATATAGAGATAATGGAAAAGGAAATGGAAACTACCATATTATATAGGGGTTATATATAGAGCCTAGATCATTCCTTCGCAGATGTATTGGTCCTTGTCCACTGAAAGCCCCTGGAATCAGAGGAGACAAGCTTTGACTTGACTCGGTTTTCACAGGCTGTTGAAATCATGGGCCCCCAGCAGTGGCCCCTCACCCCGGGACTCTACTTGGATGATCTTTTGACTTAGTAAGTCTACCTACTATCCCCAATAACCCCTATTATAAGCCCCATAACCCCAATTACTAAGTAGACTTACTAAGTCAAGAGGTCCTCCAAGTATCTTCCAGGCTTGCCAGTGTGCTTGCAGACACTGGGCGATGCGTCCTTCTTGTCTGCCAGCGTGGGCAGAGGCTCAGAGCCTGCTGGACCTTATCCTGGGTTGTTGTCAAGGAACGTAAACTAAGAAATCATAATATGGGTATACTTAATAGGGTTCCCTAACTTATCTTGAGTTCCTTCAGAGCAGCCAAAGTAGCATCAGATCTTCGCCGCCCGAATCAGATGGATCCGGCAACCTGCATCCTTTAAACTTGTGTTTGGGGATGTAACTCCACTTGGTAGTTTCCCAAAATAAGGGCACCCCAACTATAGATCCCCAATGCTAGAGTCCTTATTGTGGGGACCCCCAAAAAGGTACACCTACTTTTGAGAAACCCCCACTTAGCCCCCTAGCATTCCAAAATGTCAACACGTCTATAGCCCCCCCTTAAGTAGATAGCATATGGGTGTGGCTATACTATAATAAGATGCCCGCATACCCCATATTCAATCTACTTAAACCCTAAACCCTAAATAGTAGTTTCCATTTTCTTTTCCATTATCCTTATATAACCCAATAATATACCCCATAATCTATCTATTTAAGGGCGACTATAGGCTGTCTATGAGGCAGTCTCTGACCTTCCTCTCAAGATCGGTGGCCGTTACTTGTGGGTCAAGTCTCTTCTTCGTGCTGTATCCGTACCAGGACCCTCCTAGTACCCTTAATTGGGGTTCTATGGCCTCCAATAGCCTACTAACAGAAGGTACTCAGGCCTAAATAGAGAGTTGTTAGACGTTCTAGGTATGTTGTGCCTTACAGTAGAGCTAAGCAACGGAGCCTTCACTCCCTCTACCCTCCCTCTGTTCCCCCCCAGCGACCCCAGCCGTTTCATCTCCAAGGCTTTCCCCACAAAGTTAAACCCTAAACCCTAAACCCTAAGTAGTAGTTTCCATTTTCTTTTCCATTTTCCCGAAATAACCCCTATATAATATAGTAGTTTCCATTTTCTTTTCCATTATCCCTATATAACCCCGATATAATATAGAAGTTTCCATGTTCTTTTCCATTATCCCTATATAGCCCCAATATACCTTCTAAACCCTCACCCCATATACCCCAGAGTTGCGTTGCATTCAAGAGTGGCTCAGTTCCAAGCTGTTTATCTCAGCTGAAAAGTCTAACAGATGTTCATGATATGAGCCATCGTCTAAGCTCCTAAAAGGGGGCGTATATAGGAATCATTAAGGAGCTACTACAGAGGATAATAAGGGGGATACTAGGAGTTTAGATTATGCCTCATATGACTTGAAACCCCACTTTGGTCACAGGCTTCCAGGTCTTTGAGTGCGAGAAGCTCCGACTGGCTTATATCGGCCCAAGGCTCAACGAGAAGGCGCAGTTCAGGGATTTAGGTTTTCGAACTTAGCCCTAGCCCTAAATAGTAGCTTCCAAATTTTCTTTTCCATTATCCCTATATAACCCCTTTGGCAGGGAGGAGAAGGCTTCTTAGGGTTCAGGTGGTTTCCAATCGAGCAGAAAGGAGAGCACTGTTGGGGTCTGAAGGTTTTGAGATTTTTGGGGCGGCGGAATTCAGCGCTTGAGGCCTAAGGGCTGAAAAGCTTCAGGGAGGCTGCACCTTACATTATGTAGTGTTTTATACGGGTTATATAGGGGTTTATACAGGGTTTTATAGGGGTTTTATCAGCAAGCGTGCGGCAGGAGGGGGAAGGTTGGTTTTGTCGACTTTTTGATGCAAACTTGAACCTTGTACGCTCTAAGACTGGGACCCCAAACAGGGACCTTTATTCCCATTACCATATAGACGCCTTATATGGTCATCACCTATTAGGGGTCCTTCCTAAAGTCCTTAGATGTAAGGTATGGATGGAGCCTAAAGCCGATATGGTTTGTTCCCAGACCTAGTGCACTGCAATCTGTTACTCGGGCTTAGGGTTTAGGGTTTAGGGATCATCACGATAAATTTGCAATCCTGAACTCTAAGCTCATCGCCGGCACGGTCGAGCATGGGTCCTTGGAGTTTTTAGTGGCCTAGAAGAGTACATATGGGGGTACCCCAGAAAAGCGGGCTCAAACTAGAGGCTCATGGTGACACAGGTGCGGGCCATCACCACGGTTGGCGAGACTGTCATCACTGCCCTCAAGCGGGATATTGCAGCTTTGATGAAGATTCAAAAAAATGCACCCGCTCATTTACCCCCGAATGTAAAAAATCCGTATTAGAGCAACACCCCAAATGATCCCCGCAATCTTTAGAAAGCCCCAGGTGATGGAGGGCGCACAAAGGAAGGCTTCACTTCAACTATTCGCGCGCAGTCTAGGGTTCAGGGTATGACCCCCTTCCCTTCAAATAACAACTCCTCCCTTATATGACCCCCCCCCCCCACAGATTAGCACTAAATGTTGGCAGGAAATTGAAGGTGTGCGGGTTTGTTTGCGCAGCTCATTCGGACTTCACCTGGTGGTCTACATAAACCAGTAGTCCCAGGCTGGCTCTACTTGCGATTTAGCGTTTAGGGGTTAGGGTTTAGGGTTTAAGGTTTAGGGTTTAGGGTTTAGGGGTTAGGTTCTAACACGTAGCGTCCAGGGTGAAAAAGGGTTTTATGTGTAATGTAGTAGTAGTTTCCTTTTTTCCGTCTCCAATGTTCCAATACGTACGGGTATCCTTCTAGTTTTCAGTGTTACATTCTATCGTTTCCACTGTCTGCCCCTTGTATTTTCCGTTTTCCTGCCACATAGTAGCTTCCGCTTTCCTTTCAATGAGAAAACTTCGGGAACTGCTATCTGATCTAGCAGTCGGCAGTTGCTTTTCCATTCACCAGTGTATCTCTATATACTCTCTGCAAAAGCCTAGTTTCCATTTCATTTGCAGCTTGTTTTCCATCTGATTCTCCATGAGAGTACTTTTCACCTGCTTTTCCATAGTTCGAACCTAATACCTCAACCCTAGAGGCTTAACCTTACATTCCAAACTCTGAAATGGTGGTTTCCGTTTTTTTCATATCTCACAGTCGCTTCAAAGCCTGCCCAGGTGGTCTGGCACCGTGCCATTGAGATCGGACGCCTTAGGGGACATCACGGTTCTGCGACGGTTTTGCGCCTGGGCCTGCCTGCTGTAAGCGGGTTTAGGGTCAAAAGTATAAGAGTGTGTGTGTTTGAGACGTTAGTAGAATATGGCCACTAATGTTCCGGGTACTCTGAAAGGCACAAGATTATTGACAACCAAATCATACATTCTTGTTTTCCAGAGGGTTTGCTAGATGAGGGTATGCAAGGCGGTCCTTACTTGCGGAAACTATCATACGACTTTCCTTGGGCTTCTGAAAGTGGAGGAGTGTCCTGAGCACCTGTTTCAACATGTCTCAGCATATCACCGAAGAAACATCTGAATACTGCTTGTGGGACATCCCAGGGCAGATTCATAAGCCTACAGTTGACAAGTGCGACCTGCCTGGGGCTTTAGAGTCAGGTACGATGCTTTAAAGCATGGGCTTTTAATTCTTGGGGTATGATCCCTAGTATTCACTTTGTTGGCCGTTTTTCGCTTCAAGTTGATTCCGCATTATCCCTAAACTTTGAACCCCTTGCCGGCTTGAAATTCAACTGCGTCGTACTTTGTGCTAGCATGCGCTATGGTCCCCAATGTGGAGAGAAGCATTACTACCCTCGTATTGGGTATGGTAAGACATTGAAGAGTTGGACAAAAATCGCTGCTCAGGTGCCCGTTAGGTTCCAGCTTCCTCATATCGGCTGCGGGCAGCGAGGTGATTGTGTGCCTCGGCAGAGTAGTTAGATTTGATCGGCCGAGGCCTGGAGTTTAGTGTGGTTTACAGTAGGTGTTGATGGTTTGGGGTACTGGGAGGTTCAGGGTTTGAGGGCCAACAGTTTGGGTGTTCAATATTGGGGTCTATAGTGGAGCCCCTGATGTATCCTCAGCATTGAGACGCACGGCTGTGTTTCGTCCAAATCTCAAACTTTGGAGCAGGAAGGGCACATATCTGAAAGTCTGGTAGGTGGCCTTACAGAAGATTCGGGGCATGAGCCCAACTTGTACATCACACGAAGAACTTCGCAACATGCCGGAGTTGGAGATTTCAAGGCCTTCTGGATATCGGCCGAGCATGGCTTTATATGCAATACAACCTAGGCAGCGACATCACCATACAGTGCGTCAACACCTTCATAGCTCACCTTCAGATGCTACGACCTCCCCTGTGCATTCAAATCCTATTTCCGAGACTACCGCAGTTGCTTACGACAAGGTACTTTACGACATTCACCATCAACATTGCCAGACTTTGGTTGTTCTCTATGAAGTAGTGCCGATTGAGTATCTCCCAGGGGTTTGGTCACTTGCAGACACGACTGCTGCGTGACGGGGCTTCCGGGAGTCCGGCAAACGAGCAGAGCCCGGATGCAAAAACCAAAAAAAGAATGTAGGGTTCAGAATTTAGGGCTTAGGGCCTAGTTTAGGATGTAGGGTTTAGGACTTAATGTTGTACCTCAGCCCTCAACCCTATGCTCCGAACATGTCCAGGTGGTCACTCACGGAGCTCGGCGAGGACAAAGTCACAGCTGAGGCCATGAGGATAAGAAACGAAGGGGAATTTGGTAGCAGTTTAGGACTTCGGGTTTAGGGTTGAAGGTTTGGGGCTTAGGCTCTAGGGTTTAATTAGAGTTTAGGGCTTAAGAAGTTTTGAGTGTAGGATTCCGGGTTTAGAGTTTAGGGTAAGGTTCTACTCTCTCGGGGATCTTACACTCCAATGAAACCCAAACATGCATACCTTACCGTTTGTGTATATGTGCATACACACACATATATGTCGCACTAAATTTGTATATGTCCCCCAAACAAAACCTTATTCCAATTTCTTATTAGTAAAGCTATGAACCCCCAACTCCCAGTTCCTGTTTCTTGCCCACTTGATTCTCCACCAGTCTGCATATTTACGCTCCTACGTTACTCACAAGTTGAAACCTTGGCATCCAGAACGTTGGCAACCCAAAAGAGATTGGAAACCATTTCAAACAAAGCCACGAGGCAGGGAAACCCTCAACAAGCTTCGAGTCGTCCTCATAACTAACATGCTTTCATTACAGACTGGTATTCTATTTTGGCCAGATACCATGGCTAGTACTGAAGCCACCGTACCCTAAACTCTAGACCCCATAGCAGTTCCATTTTCAATTTCGATGTGATTCTTCGTTTTAGGGGCTTAGGCTTGGGATGACAGACACGGGGTTAAAGGTTAAGGATTTAGGGTACATAGCTTCCGTAAGTCAAACTGGATCATGGGGTTGATGGAAGAAATCCTGCACTAGCTTCTGCGCTTCAAGTCTCTGGAAGTACAGTACTGGAGGGATCCCTCAGTGGTTTACGAGGTTTCCTCCATCAACAGTACCACTTCTATCAGCTGACCGCGTGGCGAAGCCCCAGTTGGCTTCAAACACTTGATATGTCAGCTGGCAGAATCTGACGCCAGGGTTTTCCCGAAAGTAGGTGTTACTGATAGACTTACAGCCCCAAGGCGAGCTTGAAAGCCATACTTCAAATCCCAATCCTTCAAAGAAGGAGTAAACCCTATGCAAAGAGCCCATCAGCTCAAAACCTAAATGCTGAGCGCAACAGTTGAGACTCTGAGCTTCTCAAACAGGCTGCCTGTTGGGGACCCTAAGGACATGCAGGGATTACGCGGGGGTTATTTGGGACTACATAAAAGTTTTGTTGGGGAAACCCTCCCACATCTTTTATGTTTTGTAGGCTTGAGCTTGCAAGTAGTTATAAGATTTGTCGAAGCCCTGCGAAGAATTCCTTTTTATGGGTTCCCTTCCTATCCCCTTAATTAGGGTTAGCTAGGGATAATGAAGGGTGAGTCAAGGGGAACCAAGAAGAGGGTAGCGTGGAGGGGGATGGTGGGGGAACTGCTCCTGCATTCCCCGTGACACTTGACAAAAGGGGCAGTGCTCAGAAGGTCTACATCCTGTGGTCACCTAATCCTGCCATGTTGTCACTATGTATATATATATATATCGATGTGTGTATATGGGTGGACAATCACATACTCCGTATATAGTCCCCAAGTCATGACCGTGGGATCTTGGAGTTGCCCATGTTATATCCCTCCCCTGAGCCCCAACTGCCAGAGAGCCCAAGACACTGTCCAATACACCTTAATTCAGAAGCTTACCCTAGATGAGGTGTCTGCATATCACTAGGATCCCTAACATGGCTTAGGGTGCATTCTGTAAGTAAGGGAATCGCGGGCCCCCTGAATCAGCTTTACCCAAAACCCTAAATCACGAATGGGTTCCCGAACCCTGAGGATGGAGTTGTCGAACCCATGGGGCGCCTAAATCTCGGCGACTTTGGGGTAGTGACCGGCACCCTGGGCACGCTTCCTTTTGAGGGTTCTTGGGGCTTTAGAGCTTGGAGTTTCAGTAGAAGGCTTGGAGGGCAGGACTTGGGAGCAAAGACCTGCCTTGCTTCCTAGCACCTCGTGCCTCGTGCACACTGCCCCCAATCCCCTCCAGGCCAGAAATTGCGGTCCACAGCGTGAAGGGGCTCCAACTTGTTCTCAGTTTCTTGCCTTCGTGGAGAATCAACCGATGTACTTGTAAGCTGGAGCCCTCAAAACGTATCCGCTGAGTGCATCCTCTGGCGTGGGTGCAGAGACTGGTCTCGACTACTTTGTTTGCGTGATTGTGTGGAAGGTGGACAGGCCATGTCTGAAAGAATGCCTGCTCTTAGCACACAAAGGAGACAATTTATTCCTTGATATGGGAATCTTCAAATGACCCCGTTTCTGAGAGCGTGTAAATAGTTCTCCACAGCTTTTACAGCTGCATATTAGTACCGATTACAGTAGTGTTGCGGAATAGGCCTACCTACGCCCAAATGGTCCCTATGATCCTAACCTGCACAAGGCATCCGGCACCCGCCAACCTACCTGCACAAGGCCCCTCGGTTCTTGAGGCAAGCTTTGGGTGAGAAAGCTATCCAGCGCAGAGGTAAAGGTCTTGAGGTCAATGAAAGGTCCTGATACTGGAATTCTTATGAAATACCAACCATAGACATTGTTTGTATTCCTTATGGCTTTTCATCTAGTAGAAGAACGCGTGAAGAAAATGCAGCAATGGCGGGGCAGATGACTCATGGATGGCTGTGGGCAGGAGGCTTGCATGTTTTTAGCTGCCTTCCCGGGGGGTTGGGGGGGCAACACGTTCTGCAGCACGTGCTATGCCAACATGCTGTGTGACTCCCGTAAATCAAAACCGTGAACCGTCTAGAACCCAGAGTCCAGCAGGTGCCGTTTTCAGGTGCAGCAGTCCAGTCCCTGGTACCAAAAGGGTTGGGATGCAGGCGTCACGTGCCTCACTCACCGAACTTATCCGCAACATCCTCTTCCGGACTAAATGTTCGTCAAGTCGGAAGCATTCAGTTTGAAAACCTTCAACACGCAAATGTGCACCCACAAAATTAGCAGTTAGGCCACCTTATATGCCCCAAAATACCATACACCTGATATCTTAAGCACTTGCAAGAAGTGAGCCCTAAACTCATAAACCCGAGCACCTATACGAATCCCCAAACCCGTGAACCCTGAACCCTAAAACCTAAACTCTCAAACCCCTAAACCCAATCTCCTAAAGCCCTGAACCCCAATTCTCCAGACGAGGTTCTCATCGCTGGTTCATCCGGCGGTCTGGAGCATCCAAGCTGAAGTCAGGAAGTCGGTCCCAAAGTGTGACCAACCCTTAGTCCCCCTTAAGTAGATAGAATATTGGGTATATGGAGATCTTATTTTAATATTGGTCAATTCCATATTCTATCTACTTAAGGGGGACCATAAACCCAAACCATTTACTTACTGGGGTTAGTAGGGAAAAAGGGAATGTGCTTTACGGGCATTCTATAGGGATTACATTGCTTACTGGGGGTTAGTAAGTAATAAGGGTATATTATATAGGGATTCTATGGGGATAATCTTCCCTTTTTGCTTACTAACCACCAGTAAGTTCGGGTTGCGTTAAGAGGCGTGTTGCCTGGCTATGTCCCTCCTCCTCATAACAAAACCACCCCTCCTGAACAACCGCAGTATCTAATAGTTTTGGGAGTTCTTACAGCAACTGCCCTGGACCTCAATAGTACGCAAAATCTTGGGCCGAGACCGAAAAGAAAAGCCAAGAAATGCTAATTTTCCGCATACCTTGCACGTTTAGCTAGACCTTAAAACCTCGCCCTAAACCCTTGCGTGTATAGTCCCCCTGAAGTAGATAGAATATGGGCTATATGGGGATCTTATTATAATATACCCAAAGCCATATTTTACCTACTTAAGGGGGACTATCTGGAATATGGGGTATATGGGGATCTTTTTATAATATACCCAAAAGCATATTTTACCTACTTAAGGGCGACTATCTGGAATATGGGGTATATGGGGATCTTTTTATAATATACCCAAAGCCTTTTTCTATCTACTTAAGGGGGACCGTAAACCCTACAAACAGGCCCAAGTCTGGCTCAAAGCTGTTTAAACTGTTTTCTATCTACATGGGAGTTTCCTAAAATTAGGGGTACCCTATTGGGGTCCCTATAATAAGGATTATAGTATTTGGGGATCTATATTGGGGTCCCCTCATTTTGGGAAACTACCACATCAGTGCTGAGCATAGTTTGGGCGTTTAGCATACCAGAAAGCCCCTAGCGAACACCGTATGAAGCTACTGCTTCCGGTTTCAAGGCTGCATTGAGGAACCAGGTTTGAGGAAGGGGCTGTCGATTTTTTTGAAGGAAAAACAGAAATCACCTTCGCTCACTGGCAGGAAGCAGCACATCCTGGATCCAAATGACCTAATAAGCCACACAAGTTTACACCTGAAGCAATGTTGGACCCGCAACAGTAATCCCCCGCACTATCTGATACACCCCAAGAAATGCAAAATTGCCAAGCTTTTGTCAGGCTTTGGAATGTGCGAACGCGAGAGCGGATCCATAGCTTCAAATCTCATGTGGCGAAGGCGTCTGCAGGTTGCAGGGTGTCTTAGCATAGAGGCCTATAAGAACAGAGCAGTGTTGAGGTATCGTATGCTAGGAGTTAGGACGGAGCATGGTACCCTGGTTTAATTATTCAGGTTTCTATCTTGGATGCCACAATGTGCGGTTTCTGTGTAAACAGCACGCGGTATGTAGCCCCATGATGCTGGGCTTTATTCCCCTCACCCAGGTGAGTTCCCATCCTCCCAGACATCAGCACAAAGCAAACCACAAGAACAGGTCCCTGAGCAGATAAGAGCAGGGAGAGCTTATGTAAGCTATAGTCTAAACCCTAGTATTTCCCTTAGTAACCTTTATAATACTCCCCTATATGATCCCTATAGAGCCCCCTTCAAGGAGTGTAGACTACAGCTCAACATAGTGGTTTAGGGCCTAGGGTTTAGGTAGTGGCCATAGATGCACAAATAGGTGGTGTGTATGGAGAACTGGGGATACAACCCTAAACCCTAAATCCTAACCCTAAACCCTAAACCCTAAATCCTAAACCCTAAATCCTAAACCCTAAACCCAAAAACAAGTAGAAGTAGATTCGCACCCCAGGAAGGCCCCCCAAAGACTTGGGATGGCTGCCCTGACCCACAATCACATCGCAAAGAATATAGGAGTTTCCCAAAATTAGGGTATATTGGGGTTTAGGGTATAATGGGGTTATATTGGGATAATGGAGAATCAAATGGAAAAGAAAATGGAAAATTAAATGGAAACTGGGATTATATAGGGGATTATAGGGATTAGGGTTTTCCAAAATTAGCGGTACCTTATTGGGGGTCCCCATATTAAGGATTATAGTATATTGGGGTCTATATTGGGGTACCCTAATTTTGGGAAACTACCACATATTATAGAATGAAAGTGCCCAAGATCTCCTACCGGATTTTAAGGTTTAGGGTTTACCCACACCCTCCTAATAACAGTTTCAGCCAAAAAGCCATACCAGACCCAAAAAGCATTACATTGGAGGATCCAGGTAGGGTTGAGGATTTAGGGCCCGACTTGAAATTGACAACAGGACTTTTTGTGCACCGCATACAGACTCTAAACCCTGACCTAAACCCTAAATTAAACATACTCAGGTCTGAGATTTTTGTAGACACCTAAATGGTAGTTTCCCTAAATGAGGGAACCCCATATCTACCCCTATCTATTATAACCCTTACAGGGTTTAGGGCCTTCGAAAAAACGTACCCCTGATTTGGGGAAACCCCTGAATCTGACGTTTGCTGAACCCCGAACTGAACCTTCCTGGACCCAAATTGGATAGACCGAGACCCGTCTTCCCCCACAATGTTACCCCCAACTCGTAAAGTTCATATCACGTAGTCTGCCCCACATACCAAAGAGGGCTAACTTCAGAGTTGGGCCTTCAAGACCTTATGCTGCGTGTTTTGCTGTTGTTGAACTTGAATTAAGTTACTAGTGTATGGAAGCCAGCTTACTAACTATATACCCAGAATATGGTAACTTAATCTAAGTTCCCTAACAGAAATCCAGTATGCCATGAGTTCAGGGCCAGAAGGCTGACGATGCTGTTGGAATCACAGCTATGACGGACGCTGACCTTGCTTTCAGTGTCGGAATACTTGAGATATGGAAGTTTATCAGAATTATTGATGTAGGGTTTAGGGTTTAGGGACATGTGTTCAAAAAGGGATCCACATAGCCCCATGTAGGTAATATCTAACTACAGACTTTAGGGCCCAATGTATGTACTATTTATATACGCGGATCCCTAGTGGTAGTTGATTTCTTATTTGCTGTTCCAAAATTTTCATATCTTCCCTTCTACAGGAACCCTAAGTAGTTTCCCTGAAGGCCCTTTAGATCAGCCCTGGTAAATTCTTTGGGTGTCCCAAGCTGGCTTTTGATTTGTGGAAATGCTTTTAGTTTTAGGGTTGGGCTGGCGGGGTCAGGGCTGAGGGTTCAGAATTTGGGGCTGGCAGGGTTAAAGGACTGAGCCTGCGAAGCACAGAGGCTGTATTTTTGGGACTGGCCAGCGGCTTTCCAAGGATTTAGGATTCAGCTCAGGGTTTAGGGTATAGGGTCGGGTGGACAAAGCGCACGCTGTGCAAGAGCAACCAGAGGCTGTTGTCTTGGGGTGACTGGACTCGGCATGCAAGAGCCTCATCAAGTCCCATTGACGCTAAGCCTTACTGTAACCCAAATTCATGGGTTTAGGGTTTAGGGTCCCTAAACCCTAAACCCTAAATATGTTGCATTGGTCCCTGTGAAAAGGGTTGGTCTTTAGCAGGCCGGAGAGCTACCAAAACCAGACGACTCCTGGTACCTACAATTTAGTAGTACCACCGCAACCAGGTATGTGAGGACTTTAACTTGTAGTCCCATGACTTGGACACCCAGTATAGTAAGCTTGCCAAAATTCCTAAGGCAGTCTATATACACGCGCTCAGAAACCACAGCAATGATCCTACTTCATACAGCCCGCAAAACCTAAACCCTAAGCCCTAAACCCTACTCAATGTAGTAGTTTCCATCTCACTTCTCAGTCTTCTTTCCCATTTGTAAGCTCACCCAAACCAATATTCAAGCCTCACTTTATGTAGGCAAATTGAGACAGAGGTTGGTGGGACTTTCTCAAAACAAGGCGCACCCAGGGCCCCCCAGAAAATACCCCAGGGGATATATCAATGAGGACGAAACAGGGAGTATGGGGTGTCTAGCGAGGGTACTATGAGGAGAATTTTGAGCAACTTCCAGGTATTACTTGCAGGAATTTTTGCACCATGTGTAGCATACGGCTGTGTCACGACAGGCTGACCCCACTTCTATCTTTGATTACTTTAAGTTCACGTGTCCAAGTGACTGGAAATGAGAGGAACGGACTACTTGGATGATCTTTTGACTTATTAAGTCTACCTACTATCCCCAATAGCCCCAGAATAAGCCCCACAACCCCATTAGCTAGGTAGGCTTACTAAATGAAGAGATCCTCCAAGTACAACTTTGGGATCCCGTATACTATAGTGCCCCTTAAATAGATAAAATATAGCTTCGGGTATATTATGATAAGGCCCCCATATACTCTGTATTCCCATTCTGCCTTCAAAGCCTTCAGCTTGAATGCTCTGAAGCACAACTTTGGGACCCCCCCAACCCTAAACCCTAAACCCTAAACCCTATTGAGGTTTTTCCCGCCAAGCCTCTATTCCCCTCCTCAAGCCCCCATGCCGTCTCAGAGTCGCTAAGTTTGGGACATGCCGATACTAGTATTATTGTTGGTATTCTTGTTATTTTTTGTTATAATCATTGATATCATTCTTGCTACCTTTATCAGTATACTTAGTAGAATTCTCATTGCTATTCGTATTATTCGCATTATTACTGCTCTTTTTTGCAGGAAGCACCGAACGTGCTCGACGTTGTAGCCCTTGGCTTTGCCAGTGGTCGAATCTGCATGGTCAACGTGCGCGAGGACTTGTGTCAAGGGTCTTTTCACCACGACCCATAAGGACATGGCGAGGCAAGAGGATATAGTCCCCCTTAAGTAGATAGAATATGGGGTATATGGAGATCTTATTATAATATACCCAAAGCCATATTCTATCTACTTAAGGGGGACTATACCCCACCCAGCAAAGTAAGAGTCCTCCTTGACTGTTTACTGGGTTATGTTTGGGGGATAGCGCTGACAAAGCACAAGCGGGAGCTACACCGACAACTATGATACGCGTGCTTAAGGAGACATGTTCCGCAGAATTACGGCCCTTCGCATTTTGTAATGTATGGAGAAGATCTTTGCATTAAATGGAGATGAGAATTTCATGAACTCCGGTACGGTTGTTATGATTCTAGGCATCATATACGTTGCAGGCTATGGCATTTTAGTCTAGGAAGGTGAGGCGGGGCTTTGGTATGATTGTCATGCACGGGTTTATTATCAGTCTTGTAAAAACTCTGTCTGCGAGGATCGGGTACTTTTCGAGTTCCAGCAGTCGCAGGGGCGAGTCACGTGTGCCTCGCCCTGCACTGGTTGTATGGATTACCTGAAGAGGTATGGGATTTTGGGATCAGGCTTTGGGGCTTCATTGGTTTAGGGTACATTCGCCCTTAAGTAGATAGAATATGGCTTTGGGTATATTTTAAAATGATCCCCATATACCCCATATTCTAGATAGTCCCCCTTCAGTAGCTAGAATATGGCTTTGGGTATATCATAAACAGATCCCCATATACCCCATATTCAATCTACTTAAGCCCTAAACCCTAAATAGTAGTTTCCATTTTCTTTTCCATTATCCTTATATAACCCAATAATATACCCCAGAATCCATCTACTTAAGGGGGACTATTTAGGTGTCATTTAGGATTTGGGGGGCGCCGACGCTGGCACCTTTTGCGGCAAAGGAAGGGAAAGCAGGCTGTGCTCTGCTACGAGAAGTAGTCCCACTAAGTAAGTAGGTTAAAGGTTTAGGGTTTGGGTTTAGGGTTTAGGGGGTTAAGCACAGGAATCAATAGATCAATAGAGTTACCATTTGGCTTCTCAGAGTTATAGGGTATCCTTGCTTAGTCCTCCCGACCTCTCTCAAGCACGATTTCACGCAAAAGAGATTCCGAGATGCCAATATGAATTGTTAAGCTTCAATTTTGTTTCCCCGCGGGTGCAAGTCTAAAAATGGTTGCATGCTTACTGGTGGTAGTAGTGAATAAGGGAATAGAATATTTAATCTCCGTATAATCCCTGTAGAATACTTTGCCTTATTCCATACTAACCCTGAAGCCTAAACCCTAAATAGTAGCTTCCATGTTCTTTTCCATTATCCCTAGCTAATCACTACATTATACACCTGGGTTCCCTTATATCCCCTATTAAGAACCAGCAAAAGATAAGGCCTAAACCCCAGCACGTTTAGGGTTTGTAGGGTTGAGTAGCTGAGAATGTTAGTTCTGCGCAGCTTACTCCGAATGTCATGTCTTTCATGCCAACAGATGGTGCTTTTGAAGGAACTTATTTGAAGTTACCATGTATGGGCCTTAGTTTTCCTTGTTATACTATTGAAAAGTGCCTGAAAAGCAACCCACTTTGCAGTGCAGCGTTCCCCCTTGATGTGCCTTCATCAGGCAGCAGGTCATGAACAGACACGCCCCGGCTGAAAACCTTGAACGCTAAAGCATTCAAGCTGAAGGCTTTGAAGGCAGAACGGGTCTGGGCCTAGCCTCCTTGCGTCACGAACACAATGGGAGTTGGCTACTATTTTGGCTCTTCACAACCATAGGGGCTTACCAAGCAGACCCCTCAATCGAGGCAGCCCACTCACCAGCCACCCCCGCCAACCCCCAAGCAAAGCAAAAGAAAAACCTGTAACAGCCAAGAGCAAGCAAAGCAATTATTGGATCCGTCTTGGAGGTACACAGCTCAGAGTATCTTCTCATCACGGACTCCTCCCTGAAAGCCCCCAAACTTGTTGCCTGCAATCCTCCAGCTAAGCCTGACCTGGGCCCCAAAATAGTTCCTATTCTGATGAGCTCATGCGCCTTATTAAACCCTACTCGCGCTCTGAAAATGTACAAATTGGAAGATCTACGGAGTGTCGCAAAAGCAGCGAGAAACATTTCAGCGGGTAAGCCAGAGAACCAATTCCAAAAAATTGGTTTAAAGGAACTTCTTGCACACCTCAAACAGGCAATCTTATGTTATGAACCCTAAACCTTCAACCCTATCATATTAGGGGGCTCTTTTTGCGCATGGATCCCCAGACATTCCACTACCCTTCAATTAAGGGATATACCATTAATCACGTCAGGCATCAGTCTTGCAGGGTATACCTGGACATCCCAAACACGCACAATGATAGCCCATATATCCATTATGTTGGAGTGAAGGGCCATTATTGTGGGTATTTGGGAGGTCCATGTCGTCTTTACTTAAGTGGGGTGTTGGGCTCCCTGGGCCCTATAGGGCTCGATGACTCTATTCCCAGCTTCCCAGCATGCACCTGCACAGGCCTTGCCTTCCGATCTGACGACAACTCCAAGCCGAATTTGGTTAGTGGAGGGCCGACAGGTCCCTCTGCATGTATTTCAGGGTTTGGGGTTTAGGGTCTAGGGTCTGACCCTAAACCCTAAACCCTGGGAGTACAGGAAGTGTACAATGAGGACTTTGCATGTCTTGCGTAAACTGAAAGCCGACAAGGTGTGTAAGGTTGAGTCATGGTGTTGTGTAGAATGCTTATCAGCAACCAGTTCCCCCCAACGGCTTACACCTGGTTTTGTGATGTTGTCCGCAGTGACCGCATGTCCGCTAGTACCTCTCAGAATGTAACCATAGTTTTTCAGAGATTCCGTGTCCCCCTGCAAGCGCTGAGCATGTTCTAGCAAGGTTTGTGTGGAGTTTAGGAACTACTGTGACTAGGTCTTAGTCCTCAATATTTTCCGCACATTAGGGTCTTTGTTTGGCGATTTGTCTTAAAAGGATTCTATTTTTCAAGGGCAGTTAAGCGTGACCCCTTTGCTTTGGAGAGCTGCATCTGAACGTATGGGTATACTTTTGATTAGGCATGGAGGATAGGTCGAAGAGGGTTGAGGCTGATGGAAGAAGGTCTCACGCTGTCTTACGGGGCTTCTATGGATCAGTATGAGGGAGACTTTTGGGAAGTGGGAATCAAATCAGGAATGGGTGACTGAAACTCTCACAAAACGCCCACGCCCTAAGCCTCTTCTCGAGCCTCTAGACCCTGGCTAGACCTCCCAAGCATTTACTTGATAATCATATACTTCCCCAAAACCTGTACTACAATCTCTAATACCGAAACCCTACTTACCCAATTTCATTGGGTACATTGAACCCTTCGGGTAAGAACCGGCAGGTGAGTTTGTGGTCTGGGACCTGGAGAAGAGACGGCTGATCCAAGTGCATGAGAATGCGCACAAGGTCCGCACCACGTGATGTATATTACACTACGGCAATTATGGGGCCTAAACCACTTGGAATATGTGAGGACCCGAATATGATGAACATTATCCCTTATAGTTTCTTTTGCTGGGTGGGGGGACCCACCTAATGTATACAAGCTGATAGCGGGCATGGGTTAGCGGCCTCAGGCTCCAGCATTGGGTAGCTTAGGGCTTAGGGTTGAGGGACATGTCGCTATGTCGGATAGTAGCTAGGTACCCCAGTAGTACCCTCTTGCCCGTTTTTTTTTGGGAGTCTCCTTATTACAGCTGAATATTAGGAAAAAGGGTACCCTAATTTTTTTGGGGTTACTGGGGAACCTAGGTAGTGAGTTCCCTAAACAATAAACCCCTAAAACCCTAAAGCAGTTGAGTAGCGCGTAAGACTACAAGGACCATCTGGCCGTTTGGCAGATTGCCGGGACCTGGAGGGCTTGCATAGAACTCCAAAATGGCCTCTTAGCCTGAGATAATGGGTATAAAGGCGATTACTATGTAATACGGTGGATACTAAACATGCTGCATGACCCTAAGTATCCTAAACCTTAGGAATTCTAGTGTTAGATTAAAAATAGGCCATGCAGGGTTTGTAGTATGAACAGTATTATGGATATGTGGGTGGTCTGGGTACCATACTACGTAGACCTGGATCACGGCCTCTTACCCACATCAAGGGTATAAGGGCTTCTATAGTTGGCTTAGTACGGCTGCTTAGTAACTGGGCTTTTTGGGCTTAGAATAGGTGTTATTTGGGATAGTAGGTAGACTTGCGAAGTGAAAAGGTCATCCAAGTAGTGATTACTTGCAGGCCGTGCTCTTCGCGGCCAGCTTCTGGGGGGTTTTGGTGCCCGAAACTGCCAGAGGCTTCACATCTCCAAGCCCTACAAAAAGACAGCATGTGAGCCCTAAACTTAGGGTTTAGGGTTTAGGGGTTTGTTTTAGGGTTTAGGGTTACCAACCTTGAAGCAAACCTACGACCCGTGGTTCTTCGACTTGTGCCTGTGCTTCAGGGCCCAATCTCGAGCGCTGTGTTCTTGCCCAAGGAGCCGCTGTTGTTGCTCGGCTTGACACTGGGTATTCCAAAAGCGGGGAGCTCCACGTTTGCTTATAATATGTATATATATATACACATGTGCCCATATCTATGCATGATTGCGTCCATTTATTTGTCTGGGCAGTCCCTGCTTCTTAACGCCTTCACGGATTGTGCTGTAAAAGCGGAGAATCAATTGTAGGTATGTATTGGCTAGAATTGCGGATTTCAACGGCTTACGGAATCCAAGAGGCCTCAGATTACAGATTAGGTCGGATTACGCCGCTTGACAAGGGTTGTGTCGATTACGGATAGAAGTTGCCTCGCCTTTTTTTACAAACTACCCAGTTTGTATTATCAATGTAGACCCCTCCCAGATGCTAACATCTTCGTTTCTCGGATTCCAAAAAAGCATTCTAGCTTGTTGAAAACAAACCCCGCGTTGTTGTTTCTTGCAATTATGGGCTGTATCTGTTCAGTCATAAGGGTTAACATGGGTTCAGCCCCCAAGGGACCCCCAGCTGGGTAGGACAGACCCTTATGTAGGTAAGCTCCAGCACTCTGGGTTCCCGTCTAGGCGCGTTCTTCGTGTCTTTCTTAGGCGGTCTGTCCTATCTGGAGGCATTCTAGGCATGTGCCCTTTGAACCAGGGTGGTTTGGTCCTCTGAGAGCAGGGAGGCAGCAGGTAGCACAGAGCTTGTATTTCAAGGTTTGGGGATGGATGGTCTGAGGCTTATAGCTTGGGGCTTGGGGGGGGGGTCATGCTTCTGCGCGATTTCTTGAATTCAAGCGAACTTGCACCCCAAAATCCAAGCATCTAAACCTCGCATCCCCCAAATCCGGAGTGCTCGAAATCCGAAACTCACAGTCCCCCAATCTCCCCAAAAAACACAAACTCCCCAAAACCCTCAAGTCCTAAACCTCCAAATCTCATGGTGAGTAGTCCCCATCCAATCTCCGGCTTCAGGCTGACGAGTGGAAGCGACAATGCAGTAAGCGCCTCAAGGGGCTGAGGGTTTGTGGCTCAGAGTTAATATAACCCTACTATAACCCTAGTAGCTTCCATTTTCTTTTCCATTATCCCAATATAATCCCAATATATACCCTATAATCCCTATATGTGA
>CAJNIZ010005141.1:0-11407 GCA_905231905.1 Symbiodinium pilosum | reverse complement strand
GGTTGAACTCTGAGCCTTTCCATCCTGAAGCTAGAGCCAATCAAAATACCATTCCAATCCAACCTGCCAGTAGGGTTTAAGGTTTTTACAGCTGCCATGCGCTCCCCACACTCTTTTGGAAAATCTTAAACATGTCCGGCTTAGGGTTTTAGGATTTAGGGTTTAGGATTGAGGGCTTAGGGTTTAGGTTTCGGGTTTAGGATTCAGGGTTTATGATTGAGGGTTTAGGGTTTTACGGATTACCGCATTCCCTCTGGGGAGCACGGACTGAAGGATGGAACCGAAAATGGAACCTAATATTTTGGGTTGGTACTAGATTATGGAAATTGGGGTTCTCTGTAGGGACTACTATAAGGATCCATTCCTTCATTCCTTGCTAACAAGGAGTATGTCTGAGGAGTTGGTCTTTTCAGATCTGTCCTTTGCAGCAAGGGGAGATATACGGGTTATATAGAAGTTATATAGGGATTGTACGTGGATGATATAGGGACTATACAGGGATTACATAGGGATTATATACAGATGATAGATTAGATGCAAAAGTAGCATGTAGGGCTGTACAAGGATGTATAGATCCTCATTCAGGAGAGAAATCACTCCCTAAACCCTTGATCTTAAACCCTAAACCGCTAAACCCTAAAACCACACACACCCAAAAACAAAAAAAAATCCCGTCAAGCCCTCAACCAAACCCTAAAAGCGTAAGCCCTTAAGCCCTGAAACCGGCAGTTCGGCCTGAGAAGTCGGAACTGCCCGGGCGAAGTGCAGTTCCAATGAGCTCATGGCACACCACTCGGCGATAGCGCATCTGCTTGCCTAGGGCTTAGAGCTTAGGATTGAGGATATAGGTTACAGAGTCCTAAACCTTAAGCCCTAAACCCTTTAGGGTTTATGGTTGCCTTTTAATATAAAGCCCGAAGTCAAGGGCATCTTGGGGTCTATATTGAGGTCGAAACTCCCAAATAATATAGTTGTTCGCATTGCCCCCAGCAATACCCGTATAACTTTTTGTAGGGAGACCAAACGTGTCCTAAACCCTAAACGCAGGGGTGACTGCAGCATCTGGAACCATGGACCCTGTGTTCGGATATAGGGGAACGGGAAACACAATAACATCTTATTTAAGGTCCGGGTTTAGGGTAACCCCACTCTGTGGCTTATCTACCTTGACTCCTCCCAAAACTCTCAGAGCCTCAACCCTACACCCCCAACCCTACTTCACTCTAAACCCTCAACCCTACTCAGCCCTACTCCAACCCTATTAAACCCTAACCCCTCAACCCTAAACCTATCCTTCACTGCCCCAAGGGGCCGCAGGATCGACTGCACTCACTCCAGTCCCCCTGAGACCAGGTGTAAATCTGGCTTGGGCGTGGCTCCCCGCAGCGGCAAAGCCTGGGTTTAGGGAAGGTTTTAGGATTTCAGTGGCCGTAAGATGGGTATATCGGGTTTAGGGTTTAGAGTTTAAGTTCCCATAAGATGAGTATAGAGTAAATCATAGGGGTTCCCTTTGATAGCAACTTAACTTAAAGTTCCTTAACAGCAACCCAGTAGCTGGGGAATCCGTTCTGTTGCCTCAGCGCCTTGCCCCGGAAAGTTGTTGAGCCAGAGAGCAGCACGGCCATTGTCGGCTGTGGCATACTCCCAAGAACAGAAGGAAGGAACGTTACCTGGGTTGCTGTCAAGGGATTCAAACTAAGTTGCCGCAATATGGGTACATAGTGAATAATAGGGCTTCCTGATTATAGCAGCTTAATTGAATTCCCTTAACAGCAATCCAGTTACCGGATAATCGGAGCTGTGCAGATGCGGCCGACCCATCGCTGCTTGCAAAGCCCATAGCAGCTGCTGCTTGCTCGCATTCCTCCCGTCCCTCTATGGGCGAACACCCTTCGTCCTGACAAAAGCCTGCCATTACCAGGGCTAAGGCGGGTGAGTTCGTAGCGCAGATCGCTGGTGGGGGAATCGCATCCGCCGGACACTTCCCCGGCACACAACACCGTCCCAGCACCCCTTCGGAAGAATCAGGGCACGTCAAATAAGTTGTATCAGCACGGCACATCTCCTGAGTGGCAAGCACTGCCAGGTCCAGTGAGCAAATCCGCTTGTTCGGCGTGTGGCTTGAAGCCGACCACCACCCAGGTAGACCCTGAGCCACAGCAAAAGGTGGGCTTTGCTCCCCGCCATGGTAAGGGTCTGCCAGCACATAACCCCATGCAGAGACCCGTTTTAGGTGGAAAGTTGCCATCATGCGAAACTGAAATGTTCCATCATCCTCCGACAGTCTCAGGTCAGAGAACTTTCTGAAGTTGTCGGAGAATCTGCGCACTAGGTATTTTCCGTTGCTGCAGCTGATCAGCGAGATGCAAGCCTTGGCCAAGCAGAAATGAGGAACTTGACGGACTCCAAAGCTACGACACAGGCAATGCATGGCCTGATAGGGTTCTATAGGGCTATATAATAAAGGGATTTTCTAGGGTTTAGGGATAGTGCCTTGAGATGAAAAGTGCACTGGGGTTATGTGGTAGCTTCCGTATATAGCGGGACCCCAAGACAGACCCCAGCAATTTCTAGACCAGGGGCTATCGACAATGGCGAGTCAGCTGGAAGCACGCTAAATGTCGCACTGCAGCTGACCTGCGCCTGCCCCCGCAGTAGCCTCAGGCCAGTCAAAACTATGGAAGGCACAGGGTTTCCTGAAAAGCTGGGCCTAAAACCCTAAACCCTTAATAGTAATCTCAATTTTCTGTTCCATTATCCCTATATAACCCCAGTATAACCCTAATATTACCCCAATGGGAACCACAAACCCCAAATTAATTCGAGCATCCTCAGCTGCAGTGGTCGCCCACTGTCATCCACAAACACCGTCTCCGAAAAGGAAGAGTACATGACAACAGCCTCGGCAAGCAGGTTGCCAAAGCTGAGCCGAGATCGAGAACACGTGTGCTAGTTTCCACAAAGGAGGGGACCCCAAAAACTACAATCCCTAGAAGGTAATAGGTACCCCCAAAGAATCCCTAGTTCACGGAAACTGCCATAAATCAAAGCTCTCGCTGGGGCAGCTTCCTGCAGTCTGGGCACGCTCCAGTTCATGGCGGCATCATGCTGATTAAGAGTGAGATGACCCATTGTGAAACAGTTGTCACCTGAAGTCAACAAGGAAACGGAAACTTTGCATGCGACAGCTGCGGCGGCTTGAACATGCTGAACGTCGCCCAATTCTTGTCAAGATGCAGGCATCTGGCGGAATGCACTCTGGAGCCTGACCACCCAACGCCGGATGGGTGAAAACTTCATTGACTTCTTGGAGAGCATCCGCGCAAAAATCCAACATGAAGAAAGCAAAGCAGTGCTGAAGCCAAAGCAGCCTCCTGGCAGAGTCTCATGGATTTCGGCGCTGGCTGCAAACAACGGTCACCACCATCACCCATGTCGTCAGGGTCGAAGACCCTACACTGCACCTAGGGCAAGAGTTGAAAGCAACTGGGGTTCTGACTCAGGGTAAAACATGCTGGTGCAGGGAATTGTGAGTAGCAGGCAGGTCCACTGTGCCACCGTGCAAGATCGAATATACGTTTGTGACCCGGGGCACAACGACATGCAGCAAAAGACTCGTCGGCCCACTGCAATTCACGTTCAAGCCAGGAAGCGGATCTGTTCACAGCAGCCGTCGATGTAATGCAGTCAACTTGATCGCACGAGCCCCACTCTCCAGTCACCCAGGACGCACTGACCTTCAGACTTCAGCAATTCTGCGCCAGGTATGCGCAAGGCAAAGACTATAGAACTCCGATGCCAGATGATGCAAGGCTATGTGTAAAAGACGCCGACCTAGCAGCTCCAAAGCCGCGCCTGTGGCTCGAACGTCAGGCGTACCAGGGCACCGTACCTTCCATTCGCATGGAGCGGGAGTCAGCAACACAGACCAAGTTGGCTCGACGGAAGCTCATCCAGACTCAAAGAGTCTACGTTGGCAGCAACAATCTGCAGCAAAGGAGCTTCGCATCCAAGCCGGATAAGAGTTCACTGTAACAGTCCACATCGCCATTAGAGCTCACGGCACATTTGCATGTATCACCTCACAGCAGTCCACTCAACGAGCCTGGCCGTCAAGAATTTGGCCAGGCAGGGCATACAGCTCTCATGCTGTCAAGTGGGACAGGCCCGAGGGTCAAAACAAGCCATGTCCGCTCGGGGTTTATAGGGGACATATAAGGTAATATGGGTCATAATATAGGGATACATATCTACATGTGCTTCAGCTCGAGTCGCGAGTGCGGAATGCTTCCACCTCCACACGAACTTCCGAATTGACAACGACCCGCCCAAAGTTGATGTGACCACACTCCTGAGATGAGGTCAGTACACTCCTGGAAACTAACATGGAAACCCAAAAAGGGCCCTATAAAGACTACAGTCCTTCTAAAAGGGGACTATATGGGTTTCCATGTTAGTTTGGGGGAGGTAAGCGGTGCCAAGAGCATACAACACCTCTGGCAGGCCAATCTACAACCCACATCGCTGCTTCAAAACAACCATAAGAACCCTATATACCCCACATATACCCTATTATAATATAGTAGTTTCCATGTTCTTTTCCATTATCCCTATATAACCCCTAAAAAAACCTATCGTAATACAGTAGTTTCCATTTCCTATTCCATAATTATCCCTAAATAACACCCCCCAAAAAAAAACTATTGGAATATAATAGTTGCCATTTTCTTTTCCATTATGCCTATATAACCCCCATATATAACCCATATTCTAATGATTGCATCATCTTGGAGACCAGCATCTACCAGGGAACAGTTGTAGTCGGAAGCAACTTTGGAGCTGCACGTCACGGTCTGCCCTCCTACCTCGCCATTGCGGGCTTCATAGACTTCATGCGCCGCAAGCATACCACAGCTGGGTAGCTGTTAAGGAACTCTAGATTAAGTTGCTATAACAATGAAACCCTATTATAGGTACTATTAAGCCCTCTTATTTGCTAACTATACCCTATGGCCCATATTGTGGTAGCTTAACACCAAGTTCCTTAACAGCAACGCAGAGAGGAAGAATTGTCCCCCCTGGCTCAGCCTTGACGTTGACATGCTCATCTTTGGAATGCATGTCCACCTGGGCAGCCTCAACCTTCACCTCGCATCCGGACGCATTGCACAAGTCGCGGGCTGAAGCATGAGTTTTCGTGACTAGTAGGGAATAAGGAATAAGGGAATATGACCCCTATGTATTTTGTTCCCTTCTTCCCTGCTAAGAACCAGCAACTTTCTCCCTCGGCCTTGTAGAAAACATTTGGTGAAACCACGACATCGCGGTACTCCACGCAGCCAGGCTCGCAGCTACCCTCATGGCCAACAACGCCGACAAGGGTCCGATACCTCCACACAGCACTGGCAGCTGAAGCAACTGTGGCTGCTTGCAAATATTTCCTCATCCTCCCTTCTTGATGCGACATGGAACGATGCAGGAACCACCTTGCCTAGAATTAACAGGGCGGGATGTGAGCAAAACTGGCCCCGCCTGTCTTCACCAGGCCTCCACAGAACCAACGTTGTAGAAAACACGGGCTCACATGCCAACGCAACCAGCAGCCAAATGCGGACCACCGCTCGGGAAGAAGCCTTCAAACCAGCTGGCAGACAGAACTAGACAGAGATGACGCAAATGTGTTGAATGCTCTGTCTATCTGTAGCAGATTCTGAACGTTGCTCAATAAACACAGCCCACTACAGTAAATGGTTGGCGAACCCAACATGATCCGGAAGGGCAGCACTTGGTAGTTTCCCAAAATAGGGGGACCCCAATATAGGCCCCAAATACTATAGTCCTTATTCTAGGGACCCACAAAAAGGTACCCCTAATTTTGGGAAACCCTAATCCCCATAATCCCCTAAATAAACTAAGTTTCCATTTCATTTTCCATTTTCTTTTCCATTTGATTCTCCATTATAAACCATAAACCCTAAACTATTGGCCTAGGAGCTTTGGAGTTCATGGCCAGCGCCGGCCATTCTCTGCCAGATCGAGGGAGGTGGTCCTTGGAGCAAAGTGGGGGGGCCGGTTCCCAAACTTAGGGGCCCCTTTTAAGGGGATATAGGGATTATGTAGGGGTTATATAAGGGTTATATAGGGGTATACAGGGTTTAGGGTTCAGGGATTCCCAAAATATGGGGTACCTCTTTGGGGACCCCTGGAAAATGATTATGGTGTTTTGGAGTCTATATTGAATATATTGGGGGCGCCACTATTTTCGGAACCTACTGAGTTGGTCTTACCTTACGTGAAATAATTCGGGAGCTGTCTTCTTCAGAGACTGCTGAACGCAGAAGACTACGGTGCAAAGAATTCTTCGGAAAGCTTAAGGCTTAAGGTTGTGACTTTCGCCATGCCATACAGATCGGAAATATGAATACTGACAAAATTGCCTGGTATTGGGGAGAAGTTTCGAACGCAATTTGAGGGATTCACAATACCATCGGAGATTAATTAGAGGGAGTTGCGAGAGCATTGAGACGAGATTGAACTTGGGACCCAAACCGATGTGTAACATGCTGACGAATGATTCCAAAATCATTCGAAAGCCAGGACATAGACACGACTGATAATCCACATGCTTCCTTGTTATCAAGGCTTCACATAGCTGACATAGCTGATGGCTGCAGTCTCCTTCTCTGTGCCTCGAATGTCCCTCCGGTCTTTCCTTTCCGCACCCAGAATGAAGTTTGGGGACGGCGCCAACAGTTCGAGAAGTCATAACAACACTTCCGGCAGAGCTTGTTAGTTTTTTGCATGAATGCGGAAGTGACTGTACGACCGATCTGGTCAGCAGCAGTGAGACATGTTGGAGCATCGGAGCGGAGATGCTCTGATCCGGGGCTTCGGAGTTTGCAGCATCTGCTCGTGGCACGAAATTCGGGGGCTTCTATAACTGTTATCACTTTACAACAGCCTCGGGGTGCCCGCCAAACAAATCAAAAGCAAAGCTCCAAGCCAGGCTGCTTCAAAAGCTTCGAGGGTTGGCCAACTACGCAAAATACTATGTGAAACGTAACCTGCTAAAGCTTCATGCTGCAGCCAAACGCAACGCAAAGAATGTGCGTGAAGTCCCCTGACATGAAGATTGGACACAGTCGCTCTTACGCTCTGAGAGCAGCAGGTACCAGAAGTTCTCAACGATGTTACCCGTCTTCCTCTATGGGACACACTTTTTCCGCTTGGCTCTGCAATTCAGCTTCAGTGCCAAAGCGTGGGAGTGCCTGGCAGGTGGCAAACTTGCAGAGAGAGGGTTTAGAACGTAGGTTTAGGACAGACCAGGGTAAACATCTTCACATCACACCTTCCGCCGGGACAGGGTGTGCTCAGAATCCGAATCATCCGAGCTTCCATTATACATTTTCCATGTTCTTTTCCATGTGATTCTCAATCTTGGGGCGGTACCCCCAAACTCCATGTTTCTCTATGACCCCAGTTTTGGTTTCACTTCCCCTTCTCTTTTACATTCACTTCTCCACGATTGGGATAGCATCCCGGTATAGCCGGGATATAATTAACCCTCATAACCTCTACAACCCGTATAGATCCTTATAGAACCCTCTACAACCCCCATTAAGCTCCTATAGAACCCCCTATACACTCACTACAGAGCATCTGTAGATCCCCAACACCCATTCACTAAAACCCTATCTAACCCGAGCCACCATCCAACCACCACAAAATCACACTAGAACCCATATAGAACCTTGCACCACCAAGTTTCCCTAAACCTGAAAGCGTCAACCCTAACCCACACTTTGCCATTCTTCCGTGGGCTTTAAACCCTGAACCCTAAACCTTATAAACCATCAACGCTTAACCCCTAAACCCTAAAATCCTATACTATGATATACTATAAATACACCATAACATACTATCATATGATATAAGCATACAATAACATACTATAATATACCCTAAACTCTTATACTATCATACTACACATATACCATAATATACTATAAATATACTATAAATATGCCATAGTATACTGTAATAACCCCTAATCTCTCTCACAACCTTAAAGGGCCTTGGGCGGCTCGCTCAAGAAGGCGCTCCGCAGGTCTGCGCGGAGGGTGCCGCCGCCGGCACGGAGGCGCTTCACAGCCTTCAAGACGGCGGCTCTAAGGGATTACATGACATGGGGGGTTTCCCAAAATTAGAATTAAAGGTTTAGGTTCTAGGGTTTAAAGTGTAGGATCTAGGATCTAGGGTGTAGGGTTCAGGGTTTGGGGGTTTCCCAAAATTAGAGTTCAGGGTTTAGGTTCTAGGGTTTAGAGTTTAGGATTTAGAGTTTAGGTTCTAGGGCTGTGGTGTAGGATTTAGGGTTCAGGGTTTAAGGGTTTTCAAAAGTAGGGGTCCCTTTAAAGGAGATATAGGGGTTACACAAGAGAAAAAGGGGGACATAAGGGTATATACGGCTTACGGTTTTGAATTTCCAAAAAGTAGGGGTCCCTTTTAAAGGGGATATAGGGGTTATATAAGGGAAAGGGGTATACAAGGGTATTATATAAGGGAATATCAAGTTTAGGGTTTAGGGTTTCCCAAAATAAGGGGTCCCTGTTGGGGGCACCATTCTAAAAGCAATATTGCTTGGGGGTCTATGTTGGGTCCCCATATCTTGGGAAACTACCATTGAAGAGCTGTAGGAATTGCATGAGGTGATATTATGATTGCGCAGGGTTACGTACGGAATACACAGTTGTTATATGGGGTTATATAAAGATTATGGATTAGATAAGGGGTTTATACGGATTCGATCAAAGGTCATAAGGACGATATAGAACCCATGGACCTTCTGTTAGTGGGGCTACTACCCAAAAATGGAGCACCACATTGATGGAGAACATGGATGCGACATGATGCGACATGCCATAAAGCCAAATGATCGTGGTGCGTGTGCGCGCCTCATGAGATTTCCTGACTGCAGCAGACCCTACACCCTAAAACCTAAACCCTAAATTAAACCCTTAACCCTTGCGTGCCCTAAACCCCAAATCCTAAACCCTAACACTTAAACCTAAACCCCAGACCGTTAACCCTTAACCCTCAACCGCCTTCTCGTCAGAGCTTGCGGCAACGGCCTGGCAATGGCCAACCAGTCGGCAACACGCCCGGAACTCCTCTAGGCCCAGGTTTGCCTTGGTTTAAGGTTAAAGGTTTAGGGTTGAGAGATAAGGGTTTAGGGTTAAGGGTTTAGGGTTAAAGGTTTAGGGTTTAGGGCTAATGGCAGGGGTTAACGGTTTAGGGATGTTTAGGATTTAGCGGGTAAGTTACCACCTAGGGATATACGGGTTAGGGTTTAGGGCTTTTAGGTACCATCATATGAATAATATGATATATAATGCCAATGGGGTTTCCTTTTTATAGCATGTTTAAAACAAGTTCCTCCACAGCAACCCTAAGCCCTAACCCTAAAACCCTAAATCCTATATAACCCGATGTATATTTATGTATATATATACATATGTATAACCCTATCTGAGCTCCTATTACTATCTTAAAATAAACTCCTTAACACCAACCCAGTCGCCCTCAGGTTTGGGTTGGCCACCTGCCAAATCTCTCGCAGCGCGCGGCGCGGCAGAGCTGACTGCGCGATGAAGTCCTGGGTTGCTCTCAAGGGACTTAAACAAAGCTACCATAATATAGGTATAAAGGGTTTTAGGACTTAGGGCTTAAGTTGCCATAATATGGGGATACAGTAGATACTAGGGGTTTCCTTAATTATTTGTAGTGACTTAATCCGAGCACTAGTTTAAGAAAAGGGACCATATCTAAAGAAAAAAATTGGGAAAGTTAGTGGTCAAAGACTAGTTTCAATTAGGTGGCATTTCGTATGGGGAAAACGGACTAGATTCAAAGAATTTGTTTGGGGGACCTATCCTGATAGTAGACTATTAATAGAGATTCAATACATTCCTATTCAGTTTGTACTACAGCTCCAAGAGTCCCAATCATTCTTTTAATCTGGCGCCCTCCATTTCTTATTCTGGCGGGGGGGGGGCCCAAATTAAACAAGTGCTAGGATTACGTGAAATTAACAGCAACCCAGAGTCTGACTGCTGCGCCGCGACTGGATCCATGTCTTCGGAGCTGGGGGGCTGGTTCTGCGATTTTGCATCCAGCTCTTCATAAAGTGCATCGTACAGCTGAAGCTCGTCTTCGGTCCAGTTGGTCGGAAGGTTTGTTCCGAAAAACCCTGACGAGGTTTTGCACATCATCCTCTTTTGCTCCGCAGGGGCCGTCATGTCTCTAGAAACAGAGACTCCAGCAGCGTCTGGCGTAGGCGACTCGGGTGATCTTGACACCCAGCGTAACTCCGGATGCCCGAACGGCAAGGTCTTCCTCAGCAATGATCAAGCAAAGCTGAGGATTATAGCTCTTATCTTAAGGTTTGGGGTTTATGGTTTAAGGTATGAAAAGCCAGTGACACTTAAGTGCCACCAAGGGACTTGCACCAATCGTTTGCGCGAGCTTGCGGAAGTTGAAATGCGATCATGACTTCAGCCCTTGCACAAGCTGAGATGTGAGATGGCATGACCATGCAGGTGGCGGTCAAAATTGTGGTCCCTATTTGCACCCTGAGTATTCAGGGCCGTACCATAAGTGGTACCCCAACAGGCACCGTAATTTTGACAGCATACTAGACTCTACAAGGCGTTGACTTCAACACCTAACAAGCTGTGCTTGGAGGTTCATGGCACATAGCAAGTATTCAAAACTGGGCTTATGACCCCTCTAAGTGTACACATGTAGGTTGCCTGAAGTTTATCTGTAGGGTTCTAAGCCAAGCTGAAAGTGGCCACTACGTAAACCCTGAAGCCCTAAGCCCTTAATAGCGGCGTACCCTTAACTAGTAGTTGGTTCACAGCGCGTATTCTGCAGTGGGTTTTCAAGCACTTTCGCGGCTCCGCCTGCGTACGCCGCAAGATCGTGTCTTTCGAGAGCATACGCTGACCAGAGCATCCATGCCCAAACCATAGTTCCATTCATCTTTTAATGAGTGCGATTACCAGAGCATCCAGCCCCAAACCATTATTCCGTTCATCTTTTAATGAGTGCGATTACCAGGATTACCAGAGCATCCATGCCAAAATCATAATTCCGTTCATCTTTTAATGAGTGCGATTACCAGAGCATCCAGCCCCAAACCATAATTCCGTTCATCTTTTAATGAGTGCGATTACGAGGATTACCAGAGCATCCAGGCCCAAACCATAATTCCGTTCATCTTTTAAAGAGTGCGATTACCAGAGCATCCATGCCCAAAACATAATTCCGTTCATCTTTTAATGAGTGCGATTACCAGAGCATCCATGCCCAGACCATTATTCCTTTCATCTTTTAATGAGTGCGATTA